>VXAZ01007860.1:231416-348879 GCA_013399875.1 Gymnorhina tibicen
ATATATATATTTAGATTTTATCCTTATGTTAAGTAGGAATGCCTGTCACAAATCAAAACACCCAAGTATCTGTACCCCTCTACAAGCATTACACTAAAAGATGGAAGGGAACTAGTTACTGTTCTTCATAACAATTTTATTTTCCAATAAAGAAAAACCCCAGGATATTAATATTCAGTATTTTATCAGTACCTTTTTCTCTCTGCACTAAGTTACAGCAACAAACAACTCTGAAAATATCAGATATAGTTATTCTCCTTCAGAGTACGCTGCATCACACAGTTATGTCAGTATCTTTTTAACTATTTATGTTTTCTGTATTTGGAATACACAATAATATACATGTTCTGTTCAGTAAAAAAATTGTTTCATAAGTTATGAGTTAAGATCCTATGGCTTCTATTAATACAGAAAGTCATACTAAACATACACAAAAGTCCTCCGTCCTGGATATCAGGCACCACCCATGGAGAACCAAGCTGTTCCTCAAGTGAACAACCGACAGCAAATATTAAACAAGAGGACATACCAAATTCAAGTCATTGCTACTGGAGAGAAGTTTAATATATGCACCACCACAGTCAATGCCTTTTTGAAAATTCACTTCATATCTGGGCAAAGAGAAAGTGAAAAAAACATTCCAAGTATCAGAAAAATACAAATTAACTGCTAGTCTGCAGTTCTAATTATGAATATATTAAGACTGCGTATTAGTAACTACTGTCAAAACACTTCTACATGAGCAAAATGTTTTTACTAATAAACATCAAGTAAAAAATCTGAAGGATTACTTACTGAACAATCAAAGGTTTATCATCAAAAACAAATGCTTTTGTTAGCATTGCTGATATTGCATGATACTTTGCCACTGATTTTAACACTAATCCTTTGTCTCCAGGCACAGCATTTTCTTTCAGCTCTTCTACTTCCCATCTTCCTAAAACACACACACACAAAGTCTTTGAAAAAATGCAGTCTGAAGTAAAGAAATCACAGCCTTGTTAAAAGCTAAGAGTTAGCAACAAATAAAGACTAGCTGCCACAGTAGGGAAGAAATGTTGGCATCTGACGTCAAAGATAGTATTCCTTGTTGCTCTCAAATTTACAAAAATCCGTAAGTAAACTTTAATACTGTAGATCTGTTGTGATATCCTACAATGGCTAGAGGAACATAAAATACTTCTCTAGAGTTTAGATTTACTCCTACCATCATCACATAAAAAACATTAGTCACAAAGCACTGCGTAAAGCTAAAGACCTGCATCATTTTTTTTTTTTCTGCTTACATAGAATTAGAATCTCTGGAGTCAAATCTAATCACAAGGTAGATGAAGTTCCCTCCTCCTCCCCGAAGTCTTTCCAAGAATTATCAGATTTGGTCCAAAACAAGCCAACAGCTTTAAAAATAGAAGATTTTACATTTATACATTCTCCAAGTTCGGGAGAAATGCAGTTGAATACACATGTGCCCAATAGCCAAACAAGATCTCTTCTAAAAGGGCAGTTACATTTTCTCAGAGATTAACAGGACAAGATTCACTGGGTTTTTTTCCAGGAAAGAATACAGCACAAAACACCCTACTTTTACAATCCACTGTAATCTTGAAGAATGCCCATGTCAATGTAAAAAGAAAGAAAACATCAAGAGTTCCTCAGCATGTATTTTAGAGAAGATTAATAAATTGTAAAATGCAAATGAAACATTGATTTACTCTTATTCAACTGAAGTGTGATTAGTAAAAGTTGTTAAGGAAGGGCAGATATGTAAGTCAGTAACAAATTCCTAGTTTCTTCTAGCCTAATAAACAGGAAGGAGGAAAATTCCATCCTCTTCAGTAGTGTTCCTTCCTGGAAACTAAGACCAAACAAAAATGCAAGGCAAAACAACAAGACTGAAAAAAAGAATTGGAAAGTAGTTAAAAAAATGTGTCTTTTTCACAGACTTTATTAAATGCTGAATTTTCTGACTTCAAGCAAATATGACTGTTCTGACATTAAAGACAATTTTTTATCTATTATGAAGCCAAGTAATCAGAGAGACCTCATTCTTCATAAGCATCTCATCTGTGTGGATATCTCCTCTGCAACTTCTTAATTTTACCAATTATTTCTGGTAACCACTAAATTTGAATCATCAGTTCTACTCTGTTCTGCACACCGAAGTTCTGCAAGTTACGTGTCCTTACCACTTTCTGTTAACATTAATTGATTTCATTCGACATAAGAACAGTAGCAAATACTTCTCTGTTGCAGTAGAAACTTTTTCTGTTCTCCCCACTCCCTCTTGAATGAAATAAACTCAGGTCACAAAATTATTGCCACAGATCACGCATCACCAAACAGTTTAAAATTACATTTAAGCAGCCAGTTCTAGACTAGGAAATCACAAGTGCAAACTGCAATGATTAAACCATCAGTACAACTTTTTCATTATTGCTTTCCAAATTTGTTTTAGGCTACTCTAAGACTAAGCTGTACAAGAACCACTGAAGAGCCCTACATTCAAGCACAGGCAATCTGAAAAAGTATTTTTAAAAAAATCATGCACTTTTAGCTGTCTTGTTTCAGAAGCTGTACCAAGAGACCAATCCATGAATCAGTAGGACAGAAGGAGCAAGATGGAACACAATGCTTTAGAAACCTGTTTAGCAGCTGAAATTAAAGTGGTAAATCTCTCTGACACGATTTCAGAGAAGACAGTTCTAAAGAAACAATATTAATAAACGAACAGTATTAAATATTCAGATGCCAGACGACATTCTGGTATCATCCATGGCAATACGTTGTTGGAATGACAAAAAAAAAGTTATCTTCACACTAAGTAACCTAGTGAGCAACATTTCACATCTCACTTTCAGGATAACAGTCATTATACAAACTAAATTTTCGACCTATGCCATCTAGATATTCAAGGATAAGTTCTGTGTTATTTCTCAAAGAAAGATAGTTATTTCTCAAAAAGCAACAGAACATCACAAACTACATAGTGCAGGTAAACTTTAGAACTGCTTACCATCATATTTAGCAACGTTATCATCCATGTCTTCTTTCAGTGTTACAGACAACACCCACCTAAAACAAAAATTGTACTGGTCTTTGAACTAGCTATGCAAAGCTGTATTATTTAACAAACAAAGGAAAAACAGCTTTTGCTTCTAGGCTGTGAACCTGTAATACTGATTGTGAGTCAGCATCGTGGAACTGTGTGCAGTTCAGAGAACAAGCAAAGAAATGTAAAGGAGAGTAGTCTAATACAGCATTTCAAAATATTTCCTAAAAATGTACATGAATATACAATTATAAGTCTAAAGTAATTCAATTCCTGAATTATTTAATTCTGAATAAACTGCAGTTTTATATAGAAGTTGAGTTTGGCAGAATGTAATATGCATATAATGTAAAAAATGCACAGAAAACAGCAAGTTTCAAGTATAATACCTTCAATATGATAAGAAAAGAAAAAGAAATCAGCCAAAGGAATCTTAACTTTATCTGATAGTAACAGTACACATGCATAGCAGAGGACAAAAGGGAATGGTAAGTGTCCAAATGACAAACACAAGATTCCAAGTGTACTGCACACAGGAGATCCAACAGGGCAAACACTCCAGATCTCCTTGATTCTATGAGCAAGGCAAACTCAGTCGTCTTATTAAGGTTACCAAAAGATATGCACAAAGTGTTCATTTGGAGAGGAAAAAAAGGAAAAGGGCAGTCCACCCTCATCTGGACATACAGTGGTTCTATCTGGAGCCATGCACAGGAATATCGTAAGCCAATAGCACTGCTGAATTCTTCAGCGCTGCTGAACTATTCTTGTATCAACTACAAGAATACATTCTAATCATTTATTCTGTAAAGAACTGTTTTCATTCATTCTGAACTATCCTCTGCATGCAGTGTTTCAGGGATGAATACTTTATCTTTTCTACTTGAATTGTAGTCACATTTGTCCACTGTTAACAGAGATGTTGGGAAAGCTTTACAGTATTAAATAGCAAACTAGATCCTTAGCCTACCAGGAGAGAGACCAGTGAGGAAATAAATCATCTCTACAAGTCATGTGAAAGATTTTCAAGGTCCATTCTCAAAAAAGCAACTCTCTTCTTACCTAGTCAATTTATATGTACTCTTTTCCACACTTTAGGGAAGAAAGGCAGCATGCTGCTTACTTTCTCATAAATCTTTCTTCCATACTCCTTAGTCTTATGTAAATTATGTATAGCTAAACCAAAAAATCCCAAGGATTGTAGCTAAAACTTTGAACATCAGATTTAGTAGGAAGACAAACTAATCTTTGAACAGATCTCAAAAAGCTAGAAATTTGGATGAATGGTATCATTCAAGTACCCCTGTTAAATCTTTGCATCTGTTAATCAAGGTTTTCAGTGGTTTGTTTGGTTGGTTTTTTTTAACAACCATTATCATCTTTTCTACTTAATAATTTTTCCTGTCATCAGGGTGCTACTTTTGCACTTAACATTTAGAACTGACACATACCTAAGATCATGTGAAAAGAAAGAGCTTGCTACTGAAATGTAATGGCACTTCATGTCTCAGCTAGTTAAACCCAACTGGCTAAATCTTTATATTATTTTTCTTAATGTCCACAAACCCAGAGTTTATTAAAAGCTTCCTTAAAACACACACAAAAAAGTAACATATCTGAAATGTTAAGTGTCCAGCTTAACATTATGATGTATTTGGAGCAAGCATTAATAGCCTTCCCAATTCTAACCCCCGTAAAAATTAATTTTTATAAAGATACTAGCAGAAAAATGAATACAAAGTAAGTCCTGCCACTGTAAGTTAAACTGTTGAAAGTAAAAGTTTATCATTTTAAGGTATAAGCTTACCCAGACAATCCTTCATCAAAGGTTTCTGTAAAATACACTTCCCCAGTTGGCTTTGGAGTCTGGTACACAACCTAAGAGATATGTACAGATACACATCCCAACATAAATTACAATTTTTCATTGGAAATACACTCTCATACCTCCAGAAGTACCTGCCACCCAGGCAGACCAACAGATTTTGTTCATTAAAAATACCTAGCAGCATAAAACCCCTTCTCCCCCATCCACTTTTCAATAGTTTGGGTGCATCCCTCCAACAGTGAGCAATTTCACATCTCTGAATTTTAAAAGTTGCTTCCTCTGTTCAAAGCTCATAACTAAAGCTTTGAAAACCCAAAAAAATTTTCTGAACTTGCACCAAATCTGCTTCCTCCCTGTTTCTTTCTATATATGTTTTCCATTCTTCTGTTTTCCAATCCATTGCCCACATCTATTTTGAAGAACAGCATACAGATTTTCTGGTAGTAAAGACAGTGTCAAAAGGCAGTTGTGACTGATGAAGTCAAGAAACTGGTCTAAAGTCAAAGTCTCAGTGAGACCAAGATGCTTTCCATTTACTTCCTCTAGAAGTGGCATGTTAGGACTTGCAACAAAAGGTTCTCTACCCAGATTGAAGTAAAACCTCTTTCATGTCTATGGACCACAGGCAGGAGATTTTACACTTGGGCATAAGAGATTCATTCATTAAGTTTGCCCTGTATGTCACATGTAGCTAATGAAAAACTCAGACTGCTGTATTTAACACCCACTCAGTTGTCAAATGCAGATTAACTTGCTCTAGTTTTAACTATGCATCTCATTTAACCAGCTTGAACTAAAGATTTCTGTAATCTTACCTCTAGAGAAGATTTCTCTCTGTCAACATCAGCTTCTTGGGACTGCTTGTCAAAATTCTCCACTTCAACATCCGCATCCAGATTTTCTTCATCTTCTATTCCTGCAGTCACTGAGCTAATTATCAGGACACCCAAGCACAGCCAGTCCCACTGGAAGCGCATCTTGGTTATCTGAAGAACTGAAAGTTTTAGATTTTAAATATCATTTCAAGGATATTATCAATACTATTTCAATTTTACCACAGACTTTACCTAGAAGAGGAACTAAACCCCACTAAAATAATGAGAAATAACTACCAAAAAGTGTTGTCACTATAATATTATCTTAATTTGCCTTTTTTTTTTTATTATTGAGCCCAGACTCAGACTCTCTTTTCCCTCCTGTTTTCCCTATGGAAGTGCCTGTAGCCTGTTCCTTTACCTTGCCAAATCTAGCAAGAATCTGACTGCAGTATATATGCTTTTTTAAGAACTAAGCAAGACTGCTTTTATTTTTCTCATTCGTAAACAATCTGAACAAGTAATCTAATTGAATCAGTCTCTACAATGCAGCAATAAGTAACATCCCTTTCATTAGGAAAAATAAAATGATAGATTTAGAATGTATTATTATCCACTACCAGAATTGCATTCGTATTTGCCCTTACTTCCAATGATGAGTTATATGAGTGCAGTTAGATGAGTGCAGAGTGTATACTGACTTTAGATGTAAGTGCTGAAAGAAAGTATAAGATGGTTTCAGAAAATATTTTCTGCTTCAAAATTATTATCCAATAATTTTCAAGTTTAAGTTAGGTAGAGCAAGAGTTTAAGCTTAAATGCAAATACCTTCCTAATTTCAGGGAAACCTGAAAATCTTTAATCTGTGTAAGTATGAATGTCAATAGCAGACAATTGCCCCAGCTTCTCAATCTAATCTGCTGTGAAAAAGATTGTTGCCCAGTATTTTTTGCTTCACATCTGTAAGACATACAAATCCAATTTTATGTTAGAGTATCCAGTGGTTTGAATAAGTGCCATGTCAAAAAAATGCCTATGCAAGTTTCCTCAAAGGTCTTGCAAAAAATGCTTCTTTCTGAAATTATTTTTGTCTGAATTTGGAAACAGAATGAGGACAGATTCTAGACACCTCTGCACTGGTATTTATCACTTGGTTCTTACTAATTTCTATTCACAGTAAGCTTAAATAAAGACAAATGCCGGTATTTAGTTTGCTATTGTAAGACATTTTCAAACCTTGCATTACTTGTAGCCACTACTAGTTATACGAAGTGCTCTGCTGCTGAGGTGCCTTCTGCACCTGAGAAAGCAGCCACCCTCTCAGTTACATCTTCACTACTTAAGAGATTCAATTGTTTACCACTACAACTCTAAATATCCCAGCAATTATAGATACTACCTTATATTGGAAGTGAGAGTCTCTTTCTTCCTGGCTTTATCAAATTTGTTAAGCAATTCAAACATTATAATTGCACCAATAATTATTTCATCATTCATTTTTTAACAGCTGCAAGTTTTATCAAGCAACTCATATAGAGATCAAACAGTATTGGGCTTTATTTCTTTTAAGATTTATTCATTTAATAATAAATTAGGATTTATTCATTTAATAATAACTGCACTGGTTATATTTAGAACCAAAACACAGGATTATCATAAAGAAGTGTTTCACACAGTAGTACTGTGTCGATACTAGGAAATAATCAAAAGCCTCCTTTTTTGGGACTAACACCTATTTTCCACAAAACTTTATTAATCATATTACCATTCTTCTTTTCTCCCCCACTACTATTCACAATCCCTGCCATTCTTTGTGGGACTTTACAACCTCATTTGAAGATGGCAAGTCTGTGGTTCCCTCTTTTTTCAGGTGATACATTTCAATAGTTATCTGCAAATTTTACTAGGGTTTTGTATTTAATTTTTTAAAAAATTTTAGTTAAAAACTAGAGATACTGTTAATTCATAGACTTCCTTAGCAGTTCTAGAACTTAAAATAATCTTGCCCTGAAGATTTAAAGTAATTGAGTTTATCACAGGTGAACATTTAATCTTACAGTATATTTTTGAACCTTTGTCTGAAGAGTATCAGTTTTACCAACCCCATTTTCTTGTTCCTTAATCATCGTATTAGGACAAGCAGTCAAAGAATTCCATATCAATACCTTCCGGACTCCTTAGGTCCTAGCTAAAGTGTCCTATATTAACCAGGTATCAGACTTGCATTTTTAGCATACAGCTTGCCTACCTTACTTTAGCTAGTTTGTCAAGCAGATGGTCTCTGCTTCTCCTAAAGCAGACGAAGAGATACGACTTTCTCTTCCAGTACATTTCAGGTGTATTTGTGTATGATCCAAAATGCTTTTCACTTACATAGCTGTAATTTTACTGTAATTAGTCTCACTCACTTTTGTTCCGTACACAGACTAACAAGGGCATCCAAGAATTCACCCTAGTACTCACCTTTCCTAACAGCTCCCTTCCAAAATTTCTGATGCTTTCACTTTGTTCCCACTGAATCTTATCACTACTCCCTGATCCTACCTAGGACTTCCCTACTTTTCTTCAGCTTTCAATTATTTCTTACTTCTACCTTCGAGAAGGCACATTTTAACATTTGACGTTTTGATACACTTGTAAAATAATCCCAGAAATGCTGAAATATGTTATCAAGACCAATTACAGTTATCACTCAGCTGCCAGGCAAAGATGGTTTTAGTCAACCCATGACATTTCTTACTTTCGTGAACTCTGCCACACTGCAGTCTTAGAATATAAAATCAATCTTTCAACTAAGCCAATGAGTTTCTGGTCTCAAAATAGATCTTCACACTACACATTTAACTATCTTTAAAACCAACTGAACTTTCCTAATTAACACATGAAGACCTATGAGAAACTTTTCTTGCTCTATATTCAAGGTGGCAATAAAAACAAGCCAAAAGGATTCCCACTGTTAAAACTTCCTCAGCAGAACAAAGCGAATTAAGAGTCTATGGCTCTCACACAAACCCCGAACATATTTACTAGCAGTCTTGTCAATGTATCTAAGTTCAGACCTGTAATTTTAAACATACATTTTGCATAGCTTTCGCTTTCTACCATGGGTAACCACAACACAGCTACACATCAGAAGGACATTTAAGCCAGCAGTACTACTGCAAAGCATGCTCTAGGGACCAGCAACAGTGCTGCAATATCAGCAGAATATTGCACCTAAAGTAACAAGCTTTTTCTGAGACACAGACTAGTATTTATGAAAGACAACGGCATAAGCTGAAAGCATATTCTGACTGGATATTAGGGTTTTTTTCCTCAATAGACAGGTATGCATCAGTACAGGCTGCCTAGTCTCAGTCCCTGGGGTCTTCCAAGAGAGTCCAGATAAAATCTCTGAGCAAGCTGGACCAGCCTCAGGGCTGCCCCCGCTGTGAGCAGCAGGTCAGGAGAGACCTCCTGGTGTCCCTTCCCACCGGAATGATTTGATTTGTGGTTGCACAGTGCAAACATGTCAACCTTTAGATCTCTGCACCATGGCCTTTTGCGTATTGTATACATGCCATTAAGTTAGTGGCATCATTATTCCCTTTGCTGCAGAACTAAGTAAGTTAGGATCTTTTAGATTACTAACTTTTCTTTGGACTTTGAAAATGGTCATGCCTTTTCCAAGTAACTCTCAAAGGTCTGGATTCTCAAGCAGAAAGGGCATAAGACAGCCATTAACAGCCTTTCTCAGTCCAAAGTCCAAAGCTCCTGCATCCAGTATCAACACATGGGCTTTTCATAGGGCCAAATATCAATTCCATCCAGGGCCACGAAAACTGGAGGACTTTTTCACATATCCCTTTTTCCATCCGTAACCATGAGCTGCTTTATTCCTCCCCCATTCTGCTGCATTGGCATCAACCTGACATAAGACAACATCCAGCTCAAACTGCTCCATGAAAAGCATGCAAGAATTCTTACGCAACTTTTAATTTTTCCTTTATTAATATTTTAATATTTCCTTTCACACCTTATTGGGTGTGACAATTGTACTTCCGTCCCTTTACCTGAGGTGTTAAGCACCTTGTGCTGGAATGGATGCCGAATGTGAAATTCAGCAGTTACTCCAGCCGCAATGCTGCACTCCTGCAGGTGCCTCGAGATATTTTGCTGCTACAGCGAGCTCGACTAAAACCTCCAAGAAGACGTTATTCTCCAGTCAAAAAAAATAGACGTTTGGATCAAACGGCCACCCGGTGTTCTGTCAGTACCCAACACGAACCCGCTTTCTGGATACCTCGAAAGGGGAACGAGGGCCGCAGGTGCTGGCCCACCGTTCATCCGCGAGGCCACGCTCCTCCTACCCGGCCTCGGAGAAGGGGCCGAGCCCCCAAATCCTCCCGTGCGGCGCCTTCACCCAATTCCCCCCCATCCCGCCCTCGGGACCCGCCGCCGTCCGTGAGCCGCGGGCGAGCCGAGGACGCCACCGCCCATCGGGGGCTGAGTAGAGGGGGGCGCAGCAGGGCAGCCACCGCCCCCTCCCTTCGCCACACGCGGCGCACACGCCCCTCCCGCCGGCACCGCGGGGCTGGGCGGCCGTCGCTTCCCCCGGCCTGGTTACCAAGCACCGCGACGCCGCTACCCCCGCGGCGGGCGGTTACCGGCGGCCCGGCGCTCCCCTGCCCGGGGTGGGCGGTTACCGGCGGCCCCGGCGCTGCCCAGCCCGCGGCGGACGGTTACCGGTGGTTACCGCCGGCGGTCCCGGCGCTCCCCTGCCCGCGGCGGGCAGTTACCGGTGGCGGTCCCGGCCCTCCCCTGCCCGAGGCGGGCGGNNGCACAGCACCCCCGCCGCTCCCAGGGATGCGGGAGCAGGTGCCGCCGCTCGTGCCGCGCCGCGCCGGCCAATCACGGCGCAGCACGCGCGGCCCAACCCAGCCCGCGCGCACGGCATAGCCGAGCGTAGCCGCCGCGGACCGTGTGTGAGCGCGGGAGATGGGCAGCGGGTGCGCCAATCGGAGGTGCCCGGCCTGTGGCGAGAGCCAATGCGCGGGCCGGCCCGCGGCTGCCGGCCCGCCCAGCGCGGCGTGCCTCAGCCAATCGCCCGCCGCCCCTAGCCGGCCTTGCCTCATGGCATTCGGTGCCGTTGATGCGGGCTTTGCTACTGTGGCCGCGGTCTGCGGGACGGGATCGCCCATCGCCCTGCCTCACACGCCTGCAGCTGGGGATGGGCCAGGAAAAAGAATTTTCCGACACCTGTAACCTCAAATTAACGAAACCCTTTGTTACAGCTGGATACTCACTCTGACGCTCCAATATACGTGCCGCGAAGCAGAGCGTATAAATAAATAAAAACATTTAAAATAAATTATTAAAGCCAAGTTCATATCTGCCTTTTGTACTGAAGACGAATGTTGGCATGGCCCTTTCAAAAGTCCCTCAAAACATTTAAGATGAGAATGGAGACATCATTCAGAGAAATGAATAACTGCTCCAGTGAAAATCAAAATGGGTTGAATAAAACATTATTAATATTGAACTGTTGAAAGTCGTATGTTTCTTAACTAATTTTTAATTAGTTGTTTTAATTAATTGTAAGCAATGCCTGCTTTTAGCCAGCACTAGTTTTCTCCACAGACTCTTATTGTTACTGTGATCCTTAAATCAGTGAAATCTTAAGTTTGTTAAAACTAACCTGACAAGCTTCAGTAAAGACAGCCAAAGGGAACTAAAGATTGGACAACTGGGATCTTAAATTTGTGGCCTTTCAAGGATATTGAAGTAACCGGAAGATAGAGAGGGGATTAACGCCTGAAAAGTTGGGGACTCCCCATCTGAGAAAAAGACGATAAAAGGACTAAAGAATGTCGATGAAATTAGCATGAAGAGCAAGAAATCAATAGCCAATAGAGGATAGAATACTAATTAATTAAGAGCATTATGTAACTTGGAATCAATGAGCATTAATTTCTTTATTTGCTAAAAATGTATAAATAAGTGAAAAAGTTTTGTATCTGTGCCAGCACAGAGGCTGAAACTGTCAGCCGCACACACCTCTTGGCCAAGAATAAAGTAATGCCTTATTCCGTAACAATAAAAAGACAAGTGTTGAGGGAGTCTTATTTTTCCCGATGTTTTTGGAGGATTTGAGTAACAGAACTAGCTTGAAACTTGTGCTTTCTTACCACACAGACATTTAACCTGATTAAGTACATGTACAACGAATCTGAGGTAGACCTTATTTTTGGGATTTATGTTTTAGACCACACAAAAGCACTGAAGTAAAATTTCACACTCAGTGAGCCTGGTGATCTGGTTTGGAATCAGAAACTCTTTTCAGAGTTTTTTTTTCACTTAGGGTTTACCACCTTTGGTTTTGTAAGGTACAATCACAATGCCTAGACTTCAAAACCAGTCACCCATAAAGTCAGAGGAAGTTCCTTATTCTCTGGACCTGAATGGAAGCCTTCCTATGGGAAGGCCTCTGTTCAGCCTTTGATCTGGCCTCGGAGCTGTGGCGTGTGAAGGTTCAGTGCATAGGATTATTACATGGAAAACCACAGGTAAGATCTTGCTTGCAGGGTGGAAAGGAAGCTGCAGGTGTTCCATAACCACTCCTCATGAACAAACCCAGCTAATTCACTCGCCACTGGTGGTTGTTGCCAATAACACACAAGTGTTATTGCTGAAGTATTCTTCCACTGCACTCCCTTGTTGTAAACTTCCTGAGGCTGGAATACTCGCTTTTCAGCTATTGCTTCTTCAGTGAAAATCCAGATACAAAATTCCTCTTAGGAGGTTCCTTTGGTTTTATAGCGGAGCTGTGGTTCTGCAAACTGTGCAAGAAACCTCTGCGCTTGTGAAAGCACAGGGAAGAATTAATGGTTCTGTGAAGCACTGATTATTTACAACATCAACTAAAACCCCATTTACATCAGAGTGATGGGAAGGGTAATGTGATTGCAACGGTCATGTAATATATGTAAAAACAGAAACAATGAATGAAGCACCAAGCTGGCAGCACATAATGAATAATTACATTTAAAAAGAAATTTTTTTATAAGTCCAGTCATTTCCTAATACAATTTCAGGTATTCTGATGAGCTTTTTGAAAGTATGCTTCAACAACTAGAGTGAAGTCTCATTTCACTGTGAAAATAAGATGTTTTGGTAGCAAAATCTATTAATTTAGTATATTCTATGTTTTCACTGTATTAAATAATTGCTCTGGAATTTACTCCTTAGTGACACTGCCCTGTAACAACTCAGCGTAAAGCACCCTGAATGCAGACACTACTCCCAACAGTGAATCTGTTGCAGTGAAAGCAATGGCAAAATAAGGTTTTATGTTTTCAGTGTAAATGCTGAGGGATAAAGGTGTCCCCCAGCGTACCTCTAAGAATGCTGGATTGCTGCACTAATTCTTAAATGGCATGAAACTCCTAACCTAATGAAGGCTGCAATATTTGGTCCAGTATATGTATGTATATATTTCTACATGCACATATATATAGCACCACAGTATATAAACAATCCTGTACATAAAAGTCTAAATAAATAAAGTAAAGTAAATAAACGATAATCCTCTAAGCAATATTATCAAAATATTACTAGAGGTTGTTTTTAAAAAAAACACTCTTCTGAACTGTTTTAATATAAAAAAATTAATTTCATCTCATTCTAAATGTGGCATTAAGAATACAACTCTACATTAATGTAACCCATTCAATACAAACCCACACATTGCAGTTTATTTCCTGCTGTCAGGATGCAATGCCTGTGCAGGGGAATGAGGGTGCAGTCATGCTTCAAGTGCTAAGGAAGTGATACCAGAATTCTGCACATTAACAGGTAGATGTCCAGGGTGGATTGTCATTTCCCAAAATCTTTTCAAATGAGACTACTGTGGTTTACTTTTTATTTTCAAATTTATGTTGAATTTTGACTTGTGACAAGGATTGAAATATCAGTACACACTGATTATCTAATTATAGGATCCAAAATTTTATTTAAATAGATTTTCTTTCTACAAAAATATAGTTACACATAATACCCTTATTTCCTGTAATTAATTCAATGCACAATTCACTTAGTAATTTTACAATCTTCCAAACAACACCTGTTTAAGTTTCAAGTTATTCAAATGGTAACTTGTAGGCACTTCTCATTTAAAAAAATATTTAACATAACTTATGCTACATTAAGGCTGAAACACACTTATATTAAGTTTGAGATCAATTTTCGTAACATTAAGTTGTTCCTATGAACTACTTTAAATACTTGTAATGAATATTGACAACTTTTCCTTCAGTTCTAATTTCCCTACAAAATTGACCAGTGTTTTTAATGGAGTTGAACACCATATCCTTAATATTTTTCAAAAATGTCTGTATTTTTATTTCTGGTAGAACTTTTTATACCTTTATGCTTTAGTCCCTGAGGCAGGCTGTAATGCCTAATCAATTGTTTATAATAATATTTATTTAATGTTGCAAAACTAAGGTGAGATTTTTATATATGACATATTACTCACGAACATTTTATAGAAATTACTAACATTCTTTTCATATACATTTTAATGTAAAGACCTAAGAGTTATGTCTACTCTTTCCTAATACAGAGTATTAATAATTAAATGGGTTTGGAATTGATCTTTTGACCCAGTCCTTTTTTTGTCGTTGTTGCAGTCAGCCTTGTTTTCAAACAATACATAACAAGTGACACATCAAAAATGTATTTTTTTCAGTTTTCAGATGTCTTGATAAGTACCTGGAAAAAACCAAAATCTATTATTTTCTAAAATCTGCAGGAGCTTTGCCTAAGACATTAGCTTTTTCCTGTCTTCCAGCTATGGCTAGGGTTTAAGGCTGTAGTAATTCTCTTTAGTGACTTCTGCCGAGTATTTTCTATTTATGGATTTACTGACATTTAAACACCTGGGAAAAACTTGGAAGAATTAAAAAATCACAGGTTCATCTGAAAATGTTGACATAATGTAATTAATATCCAAGATGGTGATTGAAAAAAAGCTTTGTTTGTCAAAACCCAAGTCCTAGCAACTACAGTTACAGAACTGCAAAACTGGAGAATCATTCCATTTGAGCATTTCCAGCACTTTCAATGAAGTAAATTTAACTTCTCTCCTGAAAATAATTAATATAATTCTTCACTTGTGTGAGTTTTTCCACACAAAATTCCATTCAAAGTTAAATAAAATTAATGATTAACAATACCATATGATTGGAAAAACCAAAACTCATTTCATAATGAATAATAAAAATGGTTTTATTGACATGCTTACCTCACTCAGTATTGCCCAGACTGGAGAATCAGAACTGACTGATAAACGAATAGCCTGTATTCTTCCTATTGACCGATTGATGCTGCCTTCTGCAATGCCATTTTCAAAAGCCCCTAAATAAAAAAAACCCCACAAGACCCATACGAACATTTATTAGAATGAAATACACTTCCAAGCAAACTTGTGAAAAGGCCTATATTACAAACTATAAATTAAATCTATATTACAAACTATAAATTAAAGGAATACATTAGGGAAAAAAAAGTCTTTTGAAAAAGACTCATGGGTTGAAACAAGGACAAGGAGAGATCAATCAGTCACAAATTACTGTCACGGGCAAGCCAGACTTGACTTGGGAAAAAAAAAATTATTTATTCATAAGAGTAGGGTAATGAGAAATAAAACCAAATCTTAAGAACACCTTTCCCCAACCCTCCCTTCTTCTTGGGCTCAACTTTACTCTTGATTTCCTCTACCTCCTTACCCCCAGGGGTGCAAGGGGACAGGGAATGGGGGTCGTGGTCAGTTCATCTCATGTTATCTCTGTTGCTCCTTCCTCCTCAGGGGAGTCAGCACGGGATCCTTCCCCTCCTTCATCACCAACCCTGGTATCTGCAGAGTTTTCTCTCTCATGTATTCTCCCTTCTCTCTCCAGGTGCAATTGCTGTTACACAGAGTTTTTCTGCCCCTTTTCAAAGTATGTTATCCCGCAAGGCACTACCCCTGTCGCTGATGGATTCAGCCTCGGCCAGTTGTAAGTCCATCCTGGAGCTGGCTGCCACTGGCTCCACTGGACATAAGGGGAAGCTTCTAGCAGCTTTTCACAGAAGCCATCCCTGTATTTTTCCCCCCCACCCCTCCGCCCCAGCTACCAAGATCTTGCCATGAAAACCCTTTACAGGGACTGTAATTAGTTTTCCCTCTAATTAGATGTCTTGGCTTTTGCCACTGGTCATATTTAAACCAAAATAGGAGAGTCATTGATCAAACACCATACACTACAATATGCAGTAATGCAAAGGGTTTCTTTTCCTTACTAGTTCACCTTGGAATGTTGAATTTATCACAGAGTTAATGAAATCCTTAAGAGCAGAAACATTTTATATGTAGGAACAAAATTTCTTGTTTTGAAGTGACAACAAACAATTTACCTATTTTTAAATATCCATCTTTGGTTGCTGGGTAGTTAAATTTACTTCCATTATCAACCAATTCTTTTCTTAGCATTTCCTGTAAAAAATAAAGCAATAAAATTTCAAGAAGTATTTTCTAGGGTATGACATTTTATGCTGAATATCATTCTGAAAATGAAATACAGTTGGAAATGAGAGACTTACATCAGCTGGCAACACTTCCACAGTAGTGTTAAACAGTTTATCACCAGGGTGCTCCACGTTTCCACTTCTGAACAAGTACCTGATGATAAAGATATATTATTTGCAGGTATTTTATACTTTAGAAGAGTTCTAGGGAAGTAATTCTTTCCAGTTTTGAAGGAAAGTTTCAGATGTCTTTTCTTTATATATTTTTGGGCTAAAGACAACAGAAATAGGCCTTGAAACTATAAACCAAACCATAATAGAGTCTTTTTATTTTAAACAGAACAAATACATAAACCATCTTTCTCTGGAAACACAAATGCAAGTGTTCCCCCTTTTTAGTTCTCAAGTTCCAAATAAATTAACTTCCCATGTTTAAATGGCTAAGGAAGATCTGCCCTCTGATCTGTTCCTATAATTGTAAGACTGAAGTGGAATGGGCTTCTGAAGGTGAATGGCAGGAAAAATTTCTGTTTCTACTAAGCTGTATACTACATGCCAGGAGAATTCCCCTTTTTTATTGATACTGGTCAACTCAGGTGCTCCTAAATTATTTCCTTTATAGCCAATAAGCAAGAGCACTGACAAAACAAGAATCCAAGTAAAAACATTTAAGAATAAAAATCCCTGTTTGGTTTTAAATTTATAGCATTAAGAGTTCTTAATATTTTAGATCCAAAAAGAACTAAGAGAATTTAAAGCATCAAACTCTCTCCTCTGATATCAAATATTCAAGGCCTAAAACCACCAAATATTACAGGATTAACCATACATTTTTACAGACTAGCAATGTGATGGGGCTGGGGCCAGCCATTAGACAATACCATATGTTAGCTTCATCCATAGCAGCTTCCCAGTAACAGGAACATGCAAAACTACAGGCTACCCAAGTTTCATAAAGCATAAACTAGTTAATTAATACAGAACACTGGTGTTTATTGTAACAACTGTCATTCACTGCCAGCTCACTAGATGGAGATACAGACTTGACATCATGCAAACAGCCTTTCTGTTGGCAACTACACAAATAAAGCTTTCACTGACACCATTGATGAAATTCATCAGTTAAAAACAAATTCCTTTGAGAATTATCATGAGAGAGTGTAAAATATTACCTGAAGAAATAAAAGGAAAAAAATTAAGAAGCTCTCTGATTACCAAGGAAGAAATGTATTTCAGGAGGGGATCAAGAAGAAGAGAGGATAAATAGCAAATCATGCATTTTTTTGTCAGTAAAAAGGTTTATGCAAACAGTTGAGCACTGATAATTTTGAACAGACTCAAGCATTTCTAAACTGTATATATGTAGGCTTCCGTGTTCCATATCATGTAATACTTACTTTTCAACTTGTAGTGGATTTAAAAATGTGAACCTGATATAGTCACCTGCCACTGGAGCTGAAGCCCAAAAACAGTCTAGTCCTTTATAAACTTTTTCCAAGGTATATTGCTGGTATATTCTTAGGCTTGTATCCACTTTTGCAGGTGGATTATTATGTGCTTTATGTAGCAGATTTTTTCCAAAATCTTTATCCTGTTGATGTAAAGAAATGTGATTTCATTCATACAATGGAAAAAAAGTGCATTGATATCTGTTATTATCAAAGGAAGCTATTCCAGAAAATAATCACCTCAGTGTCAAAAAATAAACAATCTATTTTTAATAGATATAGAATATTAATTTCAGTGTAATCACTGGGACTCAGTGTTACAATTTGTAGACAGAGCTGTACTGATTGTTTCTTAGCTGCCAAGATTTAAAAATAAAAACCTTCCCAGGAGGCTATTTCATAGTTGTCTAGGATGCCTTCTGCCAAAACATGTGATTGCTGGGCTCTGCTAAAGGCTACGTGAATCTCTAGCCTGATCCAATTGAGAAATCTTGTCACTAGTCTAGATGGCACCACCAAGAGATTCCTGAAGTCTGTTTCATCATTGCTGTTGTCCTTATCAGATATGTGGTTTGCCCTCCAAACTCTCCCTAAAAATCTGTGACCATCACGTTAGGCACACCTTTGTCCTACCAATATAACTTATTTCCTAATTGTCCCTATTATTGGGAATGTGAACTGCTCAGCCAAAATAAACCATCATGGAGCAGAGCATCTGAGACCTTGTGTTGTGAGGAGGGTTCCTACATGCCATGAAATGCTGCTGTTCAGATGAGAGATTCAAAGGTGTTTGTGCAGGAGTAGTGTGCCCCACCTGCAGCTTAGATGCCAGATCAATATTCTCTACCAAATCTGTAAAACAACGTACTTGGATATGGAAATGCCATCTAATGGCAAAGATGTGGTCCTTGAAACTCATTTGAGAAACAAGTCAGAACACAAGCATATAATTTAAAAATACAGCATTAATTTCTTATTCTTACTTTCAAATTCTGTATCTTCCCAGCCAATGATGAATAAACTCCCATATGCTGAAAGAGAGATGGTTTAGCACGGATACGTAACTTTGACTTCTCCTTTTCACAGTGTGTCTGAAAAGAAAGTAAAAGGGAGTGAAGGATTATTTAAACCAAGGAGAGACAAACTATGTTCCATAAGGCAATTTCATTATGTAGTTGAGGGTATGGGTCCAGACTTCTTATCCATTTTTAAATGAGCAACCCTTAAATTAACAGTCACCTCATGTCATACACACTGTTTCTAGACCAAAACTCATAATTCCATTCATGCTGTCATATAGATTTGAAGGCTCGACCACCAGTAATTCAGGGATTTCTGCACCATATGTGATGAATCACATCTCAGAGTGACAAAAATGGACTCAAATCTGAAACTGACTGATTTCTTATCTGTTTCTGGCAAACTTTATTTCAACTCTTAGCCTTTCCATATCATTCTAATTAAACTATTTTGACCAAAACTAACCTTCTTAAGATAGATTCTGGTTACATTTCAATCTTCCTAATTCTGCCTCTTTCTGTTGTGTTTGCAAGGCTTTTAATGTGCTGTAAGTTATGGATCTTTTATCACATAATTAGATAAAGCCCTTAAATACTGTATTTCAACCACAGTTTTCCAGTTTACTACACCTGGGACATGACATATACCGAGGAATTAAATAACTGTAATTAGTATTGATTTTGGAGTTTCTTGATCTTTGAATGATAGCAAACTACTTCTTTAAATGTAATGTTTTTCTTTGTCTCTACAGACAAAGACACAATCATGCCACAGTAATTAATGCAGCAATGAATCATAATGGCAAGGAACAAAGCAAAGAGCTAAAAAGAGACTCCCCAGGTTGTACTCTTGGTGCTGCCACAGAATTCTTATATTAATTTGGAAGATCATTTAACTTTTCTGGATCCCAGGTCTCACCCTAAAATTTGAGAGGATAATGTGCTTACCTCTTCCGTCAAGTGCGCTTTCAGTTCTATAAAAGAAAAATGTTACATTAACTATATCAATGCCTTCTAAAGCCAGAAGTGATTAAGTCTCCACTCAGCTGGCTTAAAACCACCAAAACTCATGAGGGATTTCTGGTTTCCACAGGAGTACTAATTAAAAGTTCCAAACGCCCTGGAAAGCTATAAAAAAACCTAAGTATTTTTATTTTTGTCCACAGCAGATGTTCAGCAAAACAATGTAAAACCACAATATATTGTGTGCAAATTCATTTACTGGCAGCTGTTTCTACTGACAGGGTTTGCAATTCATCCCCTGTAATAATACAGGATCTAGAATCTCTTGTTTTATGCTATTGCAGCACTACCAAAAGAGCTGCTTCTGGCAGCAGCTGAGAATAATCGGTGGCACGGGGCTGGTGTGGTCATTTCTGCAGAAGCTGAGATAAGGCTGCTCATTGAGTCAGGGCTTCTACCCTTGCAGCCTGTAGTTCCCACTGCACATGATGGACACAGGCCACTGCATATGATCACAGAAACACAGAATGGTTGGGTTCAAAGCAACCTGTAAGGATCATCTCGTTCTGACCCCCCTGCCATGGACAGGGACACATTCCACTAGACCAGGTTGCTCAGAGCCCCATCCAGCCTGGTCAGGAACACTGGATGTGGCATCTACACCTTTCCTGGGCAACCTGTGCCAGTGACTCATCAGCCTAAGCATAAAAAATGTTTTCCTTACATCCAATCTAAACATACCCTCTTTCAGTTTAGGGCTGTTGCCCCTTGTCTTGTCACAACACATAAAAAGACTTTCTCCCTCTTATAAGCCCTCTTTAGGTACTGGAAGGTGCTATACAGTCTCCCCTGGAGCCTTCTCTTCTTCAATCGTAGGAGCTCTGACTCTTTCAGCCTGTCTCCAGCCCTCTGATAATTTTTGTGGCCTCTGCACCGGCTCTAACAAATCCATGGCTTTTTTTTTGTACTGGGAACCCCAGCAGTGGATGATGGTTCACAGCAGGTAAACATCACAAAGTTTCTGAACCATGCAGAGATCTGATGGCTCTGATCATCACAAACTGTCTTTTGCAAGTTGGTGAGCAGATGTAGCTGAACCTTGGTATGTTAATCATCAGTCCAGGCTGAAAACTTGGACAAGGTTGAGAAGTGGGCCCATGGGAATCTCATGAAGTTTAACAAGTCCAAGTGCAAGGTGCTGCACCTGCGTTGGAGCAACCTCCAGTATCAATCCAGGCGGGGGGATGAGCACACGGAGAGCAGTCCTGCCCAAAAGGACTCGGAGGTGCTGGTGGAGGAGAGGCTGGATATGACCCAGCCATGGGCACTTAGCCCAGAAAGCCAAACGCATCCTGGGCTGCATCCAAAGCCCCATGAGCAGCAGGGGAGGGAGGGGATTCTGTCCCTCTGCTCCTCTCTGGTGAGACCCCACTTGCAGTGCTGCCTCCAGCTCTGGGATTGCAGCACAGGAAGAACACGGACCTGTCTCGCTGAATCCAGAGGAGGCCATCAAGGTGATCAGAACGCTGGAGCACCTCTCCTATGAGGAAAGGCTGACAGAATTGAGATTGTTCAGCCTGGCAAAGAGAAGGCTTTGGGAATTGCAGCCTTCCAGTACCTGAAGGGATCCTGCAAGGAAGACAGAGAGAGGCTTTTTACAAGAGCCTGGAGCGACAGGACAGAAAGGAACGGATTCCAGCTAAAACAGAGTAGGTTTAGACTAGCAATTAGGAGGAAGTTCTTTCCTGTGAGGATGGTGAAGCATGGAAACAGGTTGTCCAGGGAAGCTGCAGATGCCCCACCCCTGGAGATGTTCAAGGCCAGGTTGGAGGGGGCTCTGAGCAACCTGGTCTAGTGGAAGGTGTCTCTGCCCATGGCAGGGGGTTGGAATGAGATGATCTTTAAGATCTTTTCCAACCCAAACAATTCTATGATTCTATGTAAACACATGCCAAACATCCATCACCACAGGATGGC
The DNA here is from genome assembly GCA_013399875.1 of Gymnorhina tibicen. Lineage (NCBI taxonomy): Eukaryota > Metazoa > Chordata > Aves > Passeriformes > Artamidae > Gymnorhina > Gymnorhina tibicen. The sequence goes on from VXAZ01007860.1 coordinate 253,061, forward strand.
ACATAGAAACCACAAACAAGTGCCCTGCTGACCCTCCAGTGAATCACAGTGTGTGATGACTTTGTGACACTCTTAGTTGGTTAGAAAGGAGAAAGTTTGAGGAGTTGTCAGCTTGCCTTCTCTGGTGCCTATAGGAAAATTCACTGCTTTAACCTGTCAAACAGAGAAGGTACAGCAGCTGGGATCCCCAGCCTTCTCCCAGTCTCCATTTTCTGCGTTCTCATGAATAGTCCCAGTAGGTCATGTCACTGGTCATTCCCACCCAAGGGCCGTGTGAGACTGACTTGTCTCAGTAGGTTTTCACTACCCACAGCAATTGAATTTGCAAATGAAGAAGTGAAACTCAGTCGAAACTTGTGGACACCAGCCTGCTTTGGCTTTGTCAGAGCAGACTTCCACAAGCTGCCTGCCTGCCTTTCAGGAACACAGCTTCATTTTAGGTAGGAATCAGGTCTTAGAAGCTGAAACAGACATTTAAAAAATAAAAGTAAAATATTTAATCTATCGGATGGAAGTTGGCACATGTTAGATCTGGAATGGGTGATGTCAACATAATAGCATCTGGTTTTTAATCTGTTTTCACAGGCAGGAAAGAACTTAAATTAGTTCCTTGAGGCTCACTCTAACTCCTATGAGCTCGCCTAACCCACACAGCAGGATTTAAAAGCTTGCTCCTATCTGTATGAAGTGGGTATGGAGACTCTGCAGTGCATTACTATGTCTAAAACCAGGGACCTTCTGCTATCCCCAGAAGTCACTTATGCTACAGGGTAAAACTTGAAGCTTGCTTGTTCCACTCCCCTTAATCTCCTGCTCTTCACAACCCCTTTCTGTCTCTTCTTGCTTCTTTATCAACGCAAAAGTCGTGTGCAACTCCTGGAGCAGGAACTGGCTGCACTAGTTAAACCTCTTGAACCCTAAAACCCAAGAAGGAGCAGAAACTCTGGTCAGTCCAAAGTAAGTCCGGTTTGAGAGATTTATATTCCACTTTTTGAAAATAAATTTTGCCACTGAGAGTGTTTGAATATTACTTATGTTCATAAATTCACAGTTATACTTACTGCATCCTTTTCTGGATTGCACACTTTAACCCAGAGCAGGTGGTCTATAAGCCAGTCTATGGGCTTATCCTTATAGAACATGAGAAAAAATTCCACTATGAGTGGCAAGTCTTCTGATTTAAACAATTTTCCTGAAAGCAAGACAAGAAGTTATATTTTTATTGCTATGCAAAAATCACCAGCTTTATGTTTAAATGTAATTTATGTAAAGAAATGTTTAAGTATCACACCAGCCTTGCACACATAAATGTGTTTATGATATTCAATGAAAAATTTCACGTAGAATTTGGCTTTGAAGAGTTGCTGATCATCCAGCCCTATGATATGGCATGCATATTCTCCTCCACAACGAAAGAAAGCAATTTTTTTTTTAATAGATTGTTCAAATTCCATTCTTGAAAAGACAACTACACATTACAGGGGCACATAGTTGCCTGAGGTGGAACAATTTCCTCCTTATGGGAACCCAACTCTAGATTCTATGCTGAAGAGACTCTGTATTAAAAAGACAGTTTTAAAGAGAACAAAAAGTAAACTACTTTCAGCGGGATGTTTCCTGAAGAACTGAGGAAGTTTTGATATGCTTTGAGATGAACTCTGAATGAGATCTTTTCAATCTACAGAGCTCCAAATCCAGTTGATCCTGCTGAGGTCTTAATACTTACCAATAAATCCAAGCTGGGAGAACTCAAGAACTATCCAGTCTTGGGACTGTTGAGCAGCAAAGCTTTTTATACTTTCAATATAATCAGGTGTGGCTATAATATCATCTTCCAGCTGGGAGGAAAAAATGCAACAGAGAAAAAAGAGAAGGCAAGCAGTGATTTTATTGCTTGCAGAGGGGGTGGTAACATTGCCACATGCAAGTGAAAACTGTGTTGTGTTTGACTGCTGCACTGCATGTACTGAAGCTGTGCCAAACTACAGTGGATTGCTGTCTAGCTTCTACATATATCTCTGGCTTAGTATTGCTCGTTAAATAATTATCTACAGAAGTGACCATAACACCATGGGTGCTTCTCCCTTTTTTGATGAAGGAGGACTCCCTGCCTTAAAGAGATCTCACTTAGAAGAAAACATTAAACAAAAAAGACAAGAGGTTAAGCAAGACAACAAGAAACCATTTGTACTTAGGTTGTATAAGCATTGATAAGCAACAGGAGCAAACTGTCTGAAGGGAAGGGTGTCTAAAGCAGATGGTTAAAAGCTCTGGTAGCCTGGGCAGACTTTGTCATTCATACAAAGTGACTGAGATGGACTGTGCATGATTACTGAGATGCCAGTAGAAAGCAAGTTGTCCCAGGGAATACTGGTAATGAAAGGGTGTGCTGTGTGAATCACACTGACAGACAGGAATATAGAGAGCTTTCGAGGTGTTGTAAAGGCTGGCACAGAGTACAACCGTAGAGCCAGCTAAAGGGTACTTGGAAGAGGAGACTGACATCCATTAAGGAAACGGGAAAGGACTTCGCTTCATTTTTGCCTGGCTTTCAGAGAAGAACTGGGCATCTGAAAAGCCAGAAGCTGTTCCTGCTACTAAAGTTGAGGATTATGAATCCAAACAAGGAGGTTCGAGGGAAGGACACGGAAGAAATAAATGTATTCCAGAAATAATTAAGGAACAAGTAATTCATGGTTTGAATTCAGTATGGGTGTGAAAACACAGGAAGAGGAGGCCAAGACTTCAGGACAATATTGCTGGGGTGTAGTGTAATCATACAGTAATTTATTCTAACTGCTGTACTTCACTGGCCCTGCTGCCTGTCTGGTGGTGCTGGCTTCAGAAAGCTAAATAGCTAGGAAATTAATCCTTTAAGGAAAAAACCAAACAAACAAAATATTATTTCCTGCTGGTTTTGTGTCTTCAACTGACTCAGCATAGAGTCATCATCAAGAACTTGAGAGATCAGGCCCACAGGTTTTAGCTGAATTTGGGCATCACAAGTGTAGGGCTGGCTGACAAGAAACGTGTTGGCAACAGTGAACCCAGGAGTAAGTCAAATGAAATTAGAAAGATGAGATTAAGAGATCTGTTTTGACCCTGTCAGCTTTTGCTGATGGTAAGGTAAAAAATAGACAGACATAGACAAACTGATCAAGATGAATACTTCTTAACAGATTCTGAGATCTGGGGATTGAGTTGGGTTGACAATTATGCAGAAGAGAACAACAGCAAAAAAAAAAAACCCAAACATCAATTTACAAGAAATCTTGCATAAAATTAAATGAGCTTAGAGGATTAGCCAGGAGCAAGATGAAAAGGGAGAAGAGCAAAGAATCAAAGGTTTTAGAGAATCCTTAAAGAGAAATTGAGGGGCACCAAAAAAGGATGAAAAGCAGACTGGAGTATCTCAAAAACCTAGGGAGGCCACCATCTCAAGAAACACCATCGAAAAGTATCCAAAACCAGTTAAGATTAAAAGCACAGAGGCTGTTATGCAAAGTGGCTGTGAATGTGGTTATGAACAGAAAGTAATTTTGAATAGTGAAAAGTCTGAAATGGTCTTTCCTGAAGCTGACAGTGATTATTAGAGGATGTAGTTTGATATCCCATGTAGCACAAGCCATTAAAGGTTATTTATTTAACCCTGTAATTTGTGTTCAACTAAAGCACATCTTCTTGGAGAACATCTCTCATTGCTTAGAGATTCCAGTATCCGTTTTTTTCAGTATGTTATACAACATTTTATTATCCTGAATGTTTAATACTTTGCACCCAAATTTTAATTTGAATTTTTTTCTTACAGTTTACAGCCACTTGTTTTCTCACATGCTCTTATCTACCAAAGGAGGTTGTGCAGTAGCTACACACAGCTGCATCAGGAAGTTTAAGATATGAACTGTCTAGTCCACTTGCCCCATTGCCATGGGAAGGCCAGCAAAACACATGATCACAGCTAACTTCCCTTCACTCATCAGTGCTTTTGAATGAAAAAATAGACATCCACTACAGCAGGATTATGCAAATTTCCTACATAATAGGTAACAAATAGGTTTCCATTTGTCTTTCTTATGCAGGTTATCTAAGAAAAGTAAAAATGAAGTAGTAACAAAAAAGTGGAAGCATACAATGAAAGTTTAGGCATCAGACAGGAAAGTTCTTCCTTTCTGAATTTTATTAGAGTATTTTTACATTTTGACTCACTGACAATGAATATGTGGAGACTGTGAAGCTCCTTTGAGGAGCCGTACCAAATAGCAGGCCTAACCTAGAGTCTAGTGAGGGGAAGAAAAAAAATCCATTTAAAGAGTCGTAGTGAACTCACTGAGATATTGCTCAGCCTTTAAATCCATTAAAGAAATGCTGCTGGCAATGTATACTACTAGTATATATATATATATATATACAAAGTTTTCCCAGCCTCCATACGAGGTGATAAAAAAAAAAGCATAGCAGTAGTTCAGTTAACTACTACACATTAAGTTAGAACTTGATAACAGATTTTAACTGAAGAAACAAAGAGATTTATTTAATGGTTTATTTTTGCTTCATCTCAGTGCTAATAGAAAACACTTAAAAACTGCTGTATCTGTGTTTCTTTCAGATTTGAAATGTTTGATTCCTTCAGTGAACTAAGTCTACATGGACAGAAGTAACAAATGCATCTCCTCACTATTAGGCTGGGATTGGATTGCCTGCTTTTACGGCTGTGTTATGATCCCATAATTGTAAGTGCTTCAAGGGTCTCTGGTGGATGCCAGGAGGTTTAGTGAAAGTGGAAACAAGGACCTGGAAGTTCTCTCACCTTTTTATTGATTAAGAAAACTTCACACACCAAAAATAAAAAAAAAGGGAAAAAAAAGGAGAAGAGAAGAGATGCTTTAAGTAGAAAAGTTGATCAGTGGGTAAGGTTCATCCCCAGTGTAAGGCTGTTAGCTTCAATGGACTTCACAAAATTACTTGTTTAAATCCTGGTTCAGCAGTATCCTAGAACAAGTGTTTATTCAGCAAAGATACTGAGTGACTCATAACATCAACTGTTCTGTAGACGTCAAGACTAATTATGTATGCTTATCTTCTTTCAAGGTTTGGGAGTTAGTACCAACTGCCCAATCAATACTATTCCTGACTAAACTTAATAAAATCTAAGCTAGCTCAAGTTTTGCTTAAGATTACTGAAGTAAATCTTTGTACCAGGCTAAGGAAAAGTTGTTTTAAGTTATGTGCTTTCCTTTAATACAAGACTTCTTAAATAGAGGGAGGGCATAACTAAGTTTATGGCAGCAAGTGTTCATTCTCTTCACCTGCCCTCTACAGAGTAGTTTTTGGGCAGACCAGCATCTGTGCTACAGGAGCAGCTGCAGGCTGGACATACAAACAGAGAATAGGATATAGTAGGAGCAGTATGAGGAATGGTATGAGGAAAGTGTAGTTTCTTTTTGAGAAAAGTCTGAAAGCAGACATAACTCCCACCAGACCACCACAATCCAGGCTTTGCTCTTAATAACACAGTTCAGTCCTTATATAATGTCTCAGATAAGAAAACACATGTTCTCAAATTCCTTTAGAAATACAAATACATAAATAAGTCATTGTGGTGCAAATAGGAATGCTTGGAGACTTCCCTTTGTAACAGGAAGGGGCATCAAGTGTCTGGCAGCATCTTAACGTTTCACTTCACCGGGTTTCCTACGCCTTAATGCTCTAGTGCACTCAGTAAACATGGAAAATGTTCTTAAAAATACACAAAAGCCACAGGAAAAGACTTCATTTTCCATTAAACCATAACTGTTCAAAAGACAGCATTTTTGTTTGTCCACCTGCCTCCTGAGCACCTATGCCACACTTGAGAACAGAGCATGGGGACTCTTCAGTAGCCCAGCTCAAATGTGTTTGTGTTGAATCCCGAGAAAAACTGTAGGAGATGCCAGGTCCTGCAGTCTTCTGTTTCCAGGAATCCTGTGATGTCCTTATGGAATACAGACTCTGAGGCAAAACACTCTTCTGAGCTTTTTAAAAAACTGTTCACATTTATGAGCTATGTGAAATTTTACAGACTGGTTTCATGACTGAACAGCTCTTATAAATTTTGGAATCTCTGGTGATGATTATGATCTTTATGGAGTGGAAATTAGCACAAATCTAGAATGCTGGTTAAAGCTAAGTTTAAATGCATGGGGATCTTCTTAAAGGCTAACACAAAATCTTCTGGAGAATTAAGGATCTGTACCGACCTATAGTTAACCTTATCTAAAGTATCACTCTACTGGTGTTTCCCTGTCTGAAAGATTGCAGTTCATTATCATCTGGGCTGTAAGCTGGACCTATCACCACTATTTTTCCTGGCTGCAGTAAGTAAAAATATATTAAACCCTGACTTTCTTAACCTAATGAAATAAGGGTTTCCACGCTTGAATTACCTTGCTTTCAACCTCACAAATGATAGGAAGGTAGAGATGGTTTCAATCAAATAGTATCTGGCTGCACAATGTATATAAATACAGAAATACGTGGATCCTTGTAAAGAGCATGGGCAAAATACACAGAAAATGACAAAGATTGATGGTTTTATTGAGGCCTTTGAAACAAATTAAAATTGCCAAAGCTAATCATCAGTACAGAGGTATTGCTGCTACTTAATGATAATATGGACATACCTGTAAATAAAATGTCCCCTTAGGTTGAGCATATAGCATTAAAAAGCTATAATCCAAATTCTGTTTAGTTCTCCACCTAAACATAAGCAGCAAATTCTAATAAGCTTTTTGAGGGGGTTGCAAGGGTTATTTCTATAATAAGAGAACTTCTAATGCTCTGCATTTTTTGTCTCTACAATAAAACTGTAAGGTTGAGTATTCTAACCCATTGTTAAGTGCAAAAGCATTCCTCTACAATCAATGTAAACATTCGTAAATAATTTGATTTTCCTATAAAAGTTAACATTAAATAAACAAAAAATTTTGATCTGTCAGTGGAGCTTGAAACAAAATGTCTAACAAGTTGTTCATGTCAAATGACTTAAAAGATTCTACTCATTTTATGAAGAGTAAACACACATGGATTATTTAAAGATGAAAAAGTAAGTGGTTTTACATATGAGCAGCACAAAAGCAGCTTGATAAACTTAATTTTCAGGTTTAAATATAAACACATATTTTGGACAGTCTCTCATTTTACCAGAGGATGAAGTTGATGTTTGATAATCAACACTGAAAGACTAGAGAGTAATTTATCAGTATTTAATTAACATAAAAGTGTAACTGATCCAAATCTAATCATATCTAAAACTAAACTATAAGTATGTAAACTTGTTTATGGTCTATGGTATAAGCACAATGGTATAAACATATAAAGCCAATATACATACACACATATATATAAATATACTAGTTGATTTCCTCCAGCCTAAACTCTCAGTACTGTAACTCTCTTGCTGCATTGTTGCAGTGGCTTCTGATAAATTAGCTATTGTTGATTGAAAGAAAATTACTTTCCTCCAATAAATAATTGGCTTTTAGGTTATAATCTCTGTGTTAGAATTTGAGGCACATGGTTGTAGTCCCCAAGCCACCAGCTGGGATGGCTGGGGGACCAGGGGGCTCAGCAGCTCGCTGGTGGGTGAATTCAGAGATCTAACACCTTCCACAAGTCAGATAGCCAAATCCCCTCACCTGGTCTTGTGACCTGTGTGAGGAGGGTCCCCCTGGTTGGTCAGCAGCCAGACAGTCACTCTAACCTTGGGTCACACCACATTGGCCCTCAGCTGTTGTCCCTCCCCTGTCTGTATCCCTTGATAAGGAACTTGGTGGGTGGGGCCCGCCCTCTTGCTACCTGGCCTGGCTTGGGAGCTGGTCAGAAATAAAACATCAGATTCCTAGCGAGGGCCATCTCTGGACTCTTTGCTTCTGATACCCCGAGCTAGCAGCTCTGTGTGGGCTTGGCCATGTGCCTCCATCACACGGGTGAGAGAGAAGCTGCATGCGAGGTGCTGAGCACCGCCAGGAGTTCCTGAGCCAGGAATTCTTAGGGAAAAGCAACAGCTTCCTCCATCAGCTAAGCACCACAGCGACAGCACATGAGTGAATGAAATCACCATTTAGGATATATTAACAGTAGATAAAAAGTCGATGATCACCAAAAGTTAGGTCATTAATTAAACCCACAGTAGTTGTCAGTAGTTAGCTAGAGGGCCACATGGGGTTTCATCTGTGTGTTCACAGAGCCTCTCCCTTATGAGTTACATTAAAGATTTTTCTATTTTTTCCTTTATGACCAGATCATACAGCCTATTGCCTGTTGGCATTATCCATCTGGTTTAAAACCTGTTGAATGCCTAGAGTCAAGACCCAAAGGAGACGCCTTGGCTCTCACCCTGAAGCTGATGTGCAGCATAGCTTTTCTCAAGATCCCCTTGTAAATTTTTTTTACAAGTACAATTGAGGTCCTTTAGCTCTGAAACACAAAAACATTATCAGCTCAAATAATGCTGATTTTTTTCTGAATTTTCAATTTTACACTCTTAGCAAAAGTTCTTAGGTTTTATATGGCCATCTTACCTTACTCTGTCCTCAGAATCCCCAAGTGTTTTCTTCAGGTTGGAAAGATCTGGATAATAAGAAGCAGGAGGAGAAACAACCTCTAGGACTCCAGACTGGAGTTCTCTGGGGAAGCTGGGAAGAGAATCTTAGTTAGACCCCATCCCTCAAAAAGACTTTTGAGGGCAACCACAGACAGCAGCTCCCCAAAGTTAGGTCTGCTCCTCCAGAAGTGGAATTCACAACTCTAGCAAAGAAACTGATGGCAAATTTGGAACCAAGAAGGGGTCTTTAACCATTAGAACAGACAGGTCAGGAACTCATCCAAGTCTCAGAAAACACTGGAGAGAAGTGTGTCTCAGAAATCCTGCCCCTCCTGCATCTGTAATAGATGCTTACTAACAATCCTGAGATAGTTGCCAAAATGCAGCAGTAATTCACAATGAAATCCACTATCTAGAACAACACACAACTGTTCCCCCTTGCATGAGAGCTCTCAGTTTCCTTACCCTTGCTCCAACTCTAATTCTACTTTCTAAGCAAAATTATACTGTCCCAGAGCAGGAGTTTAAAATGGGGAATCTGGGTCTAGTCTCTGCTTCAAGGATTAAATTTTCCTTTTAAAGAGACACTGAAAAAATGTGTAACCTACTTTGGGAGTCAAACCTTGAAGTCAAATCTCCCCCTTCCTCCAAAAAAACCACAAAACAACCAACTAAAACAAACAAAAAAAAACCCAACAAAACCAAACAGACAAACAAAACCCCAACACAAAACAGGTAGAGTAGAGCTTTCAAAACTGAGTTTCCCATTTCCTATGATTAGTAAAAAAAAGATAACGCTAAAAACTAAACACATCAGAGTACTAACCATATGGAAAACAACCATAAATCTTACTGTGTGACCCTGACAAAGCAAATACTCAGCAGGAGTTTTTTCCAAAGCCATAAGGAGTGTTTAAATTGCTGTAGGTATTGTACCTTGGCAGTGCCAAGAACGAGTGCCTCTCCCCCTTGTCCTTGCCGCAGTACTCCCAGCTGAGCTAAATCCTCTGCAGGCAGGAAATGATGAATATCACTTAGCTAACAGCCTCAGTGTGAGGAGCCTTCTGGGGGAAACCCACACACAAAATACAGTCTGGGAAACCCTTGAGTGAAGGAGGATGTGCAGAAACCCTCAAATGAGAAGGAAAAGGTCAACTCCCCCAGGGATCTTGTTCAAGAAAAATAAGAGCAAGCAGAACTGCAAGGCTATGTAGTCAGTGGGGACCTAATACGTATAGCCTCAGGTGCATGAATTGCATCATTAATTTCGTGGGGAAAAGACTTAGGCACAAGTAAGTATTTATCAGAGACTTAAGCTGAGACCTTGACTGGTTAGTTAAAGCACATTTATCAAATAAGAAATGAAAAATAAATTGATGTACATCCTTCTGTTCTGAATTTTACAGTGTGTTATGGCACACATACTGAGAGTGCACCTTTGCCTCATTATTGAGCAGTTCCATTTCAGTGTTGAAATGTTCTCATTCTTTCCATAAAAGCTCAAAATGTGTTCACACTGGTGGTTGAGTGTTACACTCTGTAGGACTTACCTGGCTTTAACACTTTCTGAAACACTCTTAACATACTCTGCATCCACCTAAAGAAAAGAAGGGAGGGTTTCATTAAAAGTCACCCATTTTTGTATTAAACAACACTTTGTAGGGAATATTTGTAAGCAAACACTGAATTTTTATTCTTTAATTTTTTTCCTTCCAAACAAACATGGTATGTTACAGCAGCATTTCTACTAAAGAATAGTATGGGCTTTTCAAGCCAACCAAACTTTCAATGTAGCTCACTTTTTCTTCCAACTATCTCCAGCTGCCAATTCTGCACTTTGTTTTTCACTGCTTTTGCAGAAGGCCAGGCTATTTTCTGGCTAAAATTCTGTTCAGCTATGCCAGTAAAGCACAGCCATATAACTGTCAGTAAAAAGCGCTGTTTTGGGTTATTCATCCAAAAATCACAAAAGACGCTTAAGACTGATGAGAAAAATCACCTAAGCAAAATATTCTAAAGCCAGTGATACTTAAATTTTTTATTTTGTTTCTTCTTAATATAACAAACTTATGTTTCTTAGTTTGGAAATTTTAAGGACATTCATTACTGCTGTTTCATGATAGGAACAGTTTTAGTGTGCAAAACATATCTGTTAACTACATTAAGAGTGCAAAGTTTTATGGATGTGATTTCTAAAGCAACACAATAACTGTCTTAGGAGTTCAGATTTTTTCTTTAAATAAACAAATAATTATTACCAATTACATATTTAATTTGTAGTAAGTAAAAAAAAAAAGTGACTTAAAGAACTGTGATAAGAAAAAAATACCCAGAACTTAAAACTCACTCTCAGTCAATAAGTTACTCAAGCTTAACCCATGACGTAAACATTTACCTTGATCTTTTAAACCTTTGTGGGAAAAAAGAAGGTGTGGATTCATGACCAGTGAACACACCTGTCCTCCTCTCATAAAAAAATGTTCTTATCACCTCTCATATCAGCATGGTTAACTGCTCCAATTTACTGCATGGCTGAAGAAATGGAAGCTGTGAGAACGTGACTTTTGGGTTGGGAAAAAACGGAGAGTAATTCTTAAAATTGCAGTTTAATCCTAAATTGGATGATATGGACTATTACTACAACCACAGCTCCTGTTTGTTTAAAGTGTCACATTAGGACTCTCCACAGTGAATCCTCTGAAGCCCTGCAATAAGAAATTTACCTGAATGGCAGCCAGGCAAAGCTCATCACTGCCAGGGCTCTTCATTGGGAAATACCAACTGCAAACTAAGTTCAGCTTTTAAAAACTATGCTGAAGAGGAACTACAGCCAATAAAACTGGTCCTCTGTACTCATCACTGTGATCCAAACAGAAAAGTGGAAGTCATGGCCAAACTTATTAAAGTGAACTATACTCTGTTTGACACTTACACCTGCAAAAGTGATGACTAAACCATTAAAAAAGCAAACTGTAACTGTTAATGAATACATGTGTTAATTTAATGTCTATGGAAATTAAATAAATAATTTATTTATATTTATGTAAAATAAATTAATACACGTATTAATTTATTGTCTATGGAAGGACAAAGAAATATGAAGAATAAATATGAAGTCCGAATAATTGCACGGTCATTCAACCTGCTAGAAGCTATTACTAGTTAATTCCCTTCTGCAGCTTTTTTTTCTGATGTAATCGAGATATATTTGAGTGAGAAAAAAATACATTTATCCCTAATATCCTACTTTGAGCATTGTTTACTTTCCCAAATACGTTCAAGGCTCTGAACAGTTTTCTTCTGCATGGGAAATGCCAAAACACATGCAGAAGGCTCAAATATGTCAAGATGCTTTGCAAGATATATGTTTTCAAAACAGCAGATAAATAATTTGAACATTTGTTAGACTGTTGTGGACCCCTATCCATATCCCTGCCTGCCTTTCCATGTGGCCTTCCCCTTCCCCCATCTCTAGTCCAAACCACTCCCTCAGCTTCTCCCTATTGGCTCTGTTATCCTAACTCCGCCCTTGCACCGCCCCCCTGTTCCCCAAGATAGGGACTGTGAATGACAGGCCCGCTCTCTCTGCCTTGGGGATCAGCCAGCCACCAGCTTCTCTCTCTCTACCTGGGCTCTAGCCGTGTGCCAGGCCCCTGCCTATGGGGGCTGGCACGTGTGCTGGTCCCAGGCCATGGAGAGTTAGCATGGAATAAAGACCTTCTGCAGTCTCCATGCAAGAGAGCCTTCTCACCTCCTTTACCGCCACCGCGTTGTTGTGAGCCGACATTAACTGAGATAGCTCGGGCTGCCGAAAGGCTGCGGGAAAGTGGTTCTCCCACTCTCCCTCGGAATGCCCTGCGGCGCTCTCAGGAAGGTTGCGGCCTGCCATGCCACCGCAAGAAACCAGGCACAGAAACAGTTAGACTAAGTTTACTTCCTTCAGGTTCTACGGCACTTTTCTGTAGAGGACTTACATTTCAGTCTGGAAGCAGAAAACCTTACTTTCAGAGATAAATAATGAGTTCATATGGTTTCGCTGATAAATCTGACCCAACGACTGTGTTGGTAAATGTAATACGAGTTTTTACCCTTCGATCATCTGCATTACAGGTTTTTTTTCCACATATGAACACTGAGACACTAATTGCTCACCATCTCCTCCAGCCCTGAAGAAATCCCTCCCAAAGGCCAAGCTAACAGTATTTTGCAGCCTCTCCTGCACTATTACGCTTAGACATAAATCTCCATATTGTCTATCAGCATTCTGCACCTCTCCATGCAAACTTACCTCTGCTATAAAGATGATTATTATGCAGTCCTTCTTTTGCTCTTCAGAAAGTTTGTACAGCAGGGAATGCAATGTATCAATCAGGTAATTTTGTTTTTCCCTTTTCACCGTAGGAATACCCATCACCAGGGAGACTGCAAAGAGAGAACGCCTCAAGGCACATCATTTTAAGGGAAATTGAAATTACATTTTAAGTTTGATTTGATGTGACCACGAAACTTGGCGACAGTTAATATTTGCTTAGCACTGTGACAGCATTTGCTCTACTACCTGGAAGGAGAGATACCTCCAGCTATGTTTAGTTTAGAGACACCTGTGTCTGTGTTATAAACACCAGGTCTACATTTGAGAACTTGGAGATACCACTACCTCTGGCAAACATGCAGGTGTTTGCTACTGAGATTCAAAAGTGAGTATTGCAAAATAAGTGCTTGCTCTTGCTTTGGAGATCTAAGTAGGAAGGGTTAAACCAACCCTGCTCTAATGAGCAGGTTCTCACAGAAAGTGAATGCTGTGTATCCTAGAAAGGAATCCAATTCAAAAATCCTTCCGAGCAGTTTAATTGATATGCATCAATGATTTTCATAGCATCAATAAGAAGAAAAGCACTAAGATGTTATTGTTATTAAAAATAAAGGAACTGAAATCATCTCTGGCAAAGACTCCACTAGTAGCAAACATAAGCTGTATTACATTGTTAGACCATAAGAAGGATGTCTCTTTTTTAATTAGTATCTGCATTACTTAAATCAGTGGCCAAACATAGCTCAGTAAACCTGTGGAATCTTAGTCTTTGCAGATGACTTCTATTCTCCAAAATCTCAGAAGGCTGGTGAGGAAGCAACAGTTTGAAATAAAACAGTAGGCGCAGTTAGTGACTTGCTTCTGACTTTTAACTTTCATGCCAGTGTCAGCTCAAAAACACCAAGGCGCCAGAGTTCCTTCCCAGCACATATCCTGCTAAACCATTGGGGTTCGTTTCATTTTAAACACTGAACGTCCTCCTGTACTTATTAAACTGCAGTCTTGCTATTGTGATTTTCCTGTACAAATAAAAGAAGATTAAACATAGAGTATTCTCTCATTAGTGACGCTGATCTATGGGCACTCCAGTGAGAACTACAACACTAGATCACATTGCTACAGCTACACCTACTGATGAGAAGTCTGTAGAAAGTTATCCATTGCCATGAGCATGGCCCAGGGTTTGGGGTTTTTCTTAGTTAAATCAAAAATCACTGCCAAAGTTTCTTCATATAAAATCACCCTAGAGAAAAGTAAAAATGTCAACAAAATACAAAACTCAGCAAAATGGTTGACTAGTTTCTTCTTGGCTTACTATTTTTGCATTTTCCTTTTACCTGTCACATGACAAGACAGTGCATTTAAAATTTGTATTATAGTTCACTGGAATTCATTTTGATTTCTACAGGTGTCAGCTGATTGCTCATGTGGATGAAAAAGCTACATTGAAGGTAGTAATGAAGCTACATTGAAAGTAAAGGATTAATATCCTTTAAATGATCACATCACCTTTCCCTTTGCTTCTCACATTGGCAAACTGAATGCATTGTAAATTCACCTTGGCTTCCTCATCCATAATAATTTTGTGCGGAAAAAAAGTCAACTACTGCATCTTAGCCATATGAATATATGATTAAACAAGAAATAGTCTCGTTTTTCAATTAAGATTATTTTTTGTTGATTTTTCAAAAGGTTTTTAGAATATTTTGAGATAAAGACGTGAAATAGGGGTGGGCATTTTAAAAGTACTTTTGCTATTGCCATTAAAATTCATTCAGCTTGGCAACATTAGAAAGTTAAGGGAGAAAATCCATTCCAAACTTTTGAGTATGCTTCATTGGCAGAAATTAATATAAAATAAAAACATACAGAAAATAGAAGCCAAACTTTATTCCCTACCTCCAGTTCTCTGTTGCCCAAAAATAACATTCGGGAAAATTGCATCTTCATATTCTCGAAGGTGAGGGAGATAGTAGTACATATTTGTAAGATGCATGGGGAGTTTTCCAGGGAGGTTTAACTCTTTCCGCTTCATATCATCTTAAAGACACAACAAACACAGAGATACACATAAGCAAAAAGCCAGCAGAGAAGCCTATTGCTTCACCTGTTTTGCTCAACTGAACACTGTCAAATTACCACACTCAATTCAATCAGAACTATGCCTCAGAAGTGATTATACGTTATATATATTACATTATAAGCTTGAACATCCTGGGAGCACCATCTGTATTTCCCTGTGTCTACACACTTGCAGGATTGAGTCATCTTAAAACACAATAAGTAGTTATTTTAAAGGCAGCAGTAAAAAACTGTTAGGTTTTAGGGGATTTTTTTACATAGTTGGCAAACAATTTTTAAATGAAAAGAAACACAGATTCTGATTAATAACCTTAACTACTTAATAAACTTAAATGCTTTCCCCAAAAAGTAACACATAGTGATTCTCACAGGTCGAGGAAAAGTTCTCAGTTTATAAAAACTCCTATGGTAAAAAGAATGACCACATATAGGCCTTTAAAAACTATTAAAAAACAAAAGGCTATAGCAGTTAAGAGAAAAGTAGGGATTTTTTTTTTCTTTACTACTTTAAAATAAAGATGAAAGCAACAGAAGGTTTATTGACTGGGGTGGAAAGTTACTTTTCCCAAGAAATGCATCTAAGGTAACTCCCAAAATTTACCACCCTTCAAAGTTACATACAAGCATCACAAAAACCATCATCAGCTTTATTCACTCAGCTTAGATCAAGGAAAGCAGAGGCTTACTGAATGGGCAGTATTTTAAGTTTTTAAACTTACAAAAGATACTCCCACTGAAAATTAGGACTAAAAAGAGATTCCCTACCTTACAGAAAACAGTTTTAAAAAAACCCCAAACAACCACATATGTATCTATATGCCCAGACATTTGTGTATGAGAGAGAGACCCACAGGTCCTTCCACATTGTTAAGCCATTAAATATACTGGAATTTTGCTGCATAGAAACCTTTTTTTTAACCACCTTCACAACTTTTCAAGGACTTTCCTTCTTTATTTGGAAGTAGTACCAATCAAGTATTGGGCAAGGGAGTTTAGTTCCACTGAATACAATAAACCTTTTAATTTTGGTTGTATAACAAAACATGGCTGGAATGGGAAGCAGAAGGGTAAGTAAAAATAAAAGGAAAATTATTCAGTGATTTAAAAAAAAATCTGCCTTAAATCCTGTGAACTGTCAGGTTTAATACTTTCTGAAATTTTGCTGGCTCCAATAAGAATCAAAAGCAGGGAGAAGGGGAACTTGCACTCTCCTTTACTGCTGTTTTGTGCATTGGGCAGTAACTCTTTGCCCACGGTATGTGGGGCTACTGGGGGCTGACAACAAGACTATTCTAAAGTTCCTAAGGCCACCGCCCTGCCAACGCTCAGCCCTTTGTTTATACACATCTGAACAGTCCCAATGAATTAATACTGGATAAACAGACAAAAACTGGCAGGAAAGAACAGGAGAAGAAACAACTCTGGCTATACAAAGAAGAAAAGCACCTTGCTCTTTCTTCCCCTGTAACAGCCCTGGTTAATTCCCTATTTTAGTCCGATTATCAGCCTGCTGTACTGAATGAAAATAAGTATTGTTAAATGGTAGTTTTCAGTCACACCCAGACTCTTTCTGAAGTTGGGGTATACTGTGAAAAGTTGGGGTATACTGTCTCCAGCACAGAGATGCCTCTTCTAGTTCCTCTTCTCTCCCCAGGGAAGCAGCTCTGCCCGTCTCAACAGGGAGGAAGGCAGATCCAGCACAACTACATCATTTTTTTTAGGTGACAAAATCAAACTGTCAATCTATTGCAGGTAACTACAGTGTGCAGATAGATAGAGATGTACAACAGTCTGTAAGGCAAGGTAACTAAAAAGTTGAATTAAACAATGGGAAGAAGCCAGGTCACTAAACTTTCCATGTTGGCATCCTTAAAAAAATAAAATTAAAAAAAAAAGCAGAGAAAACCCCTACAAACCTGTGTGGTTTTTTGTCATGTCCATTCTTCTTGCAACTATATGTTTAATTTCATCTAGGGCACTGTTCAGTTTGTGTGATATTTTTTTATTTTCCTTTTCAGCATACAATAGTCTTTGCTGAAGTTCCAGCAACTGGTGTTGGTACATATCTAAGTCATTTCCTGCAAAAATAACATAATTTCATTTCTAAAAGGTGATTGGTATGATGGAATGAAGTTAAAGAATAGGAGATTGCCCAGACGACAACATCACCAAAGCACATGAACAATAATAAAGTTTATTCAGGAGAAGAAAAGGTCTGGAAGAGTATTAAGAAGAGAGTTTAGGGAGCACAGCTGGGTAAAGGTAAATTGAAGACAAAACCAAGAATACAAAATCCATAATAAGGAAAAAGTCAGTGAAAGACTCTGAGTTGCAGGGGAAGGTGCTACATTTTTCACCAAATAACAAATCTTGATTACCCTTTTCACACTGAAAAGTATAATGATGTAATGGCTTGTCTTGTGTATCAAATACTATTAAGAATAAAACAGAGATATTAAAAGCTTTCAGTCTTCATCTATGAGTTACAAAGTGTCTGGAGTATATTAAGAACTATTACGAAAGATGGTTAATATAAAGCAATACTTCAAAAACATCAACCCTTTGCAACAGAGAGTAAAGAAAATACTTACAGGTGAGCCTACCAAAATATCACAGGTGCCTCTTGGGAATAAAATGTCAACACTCAACTGTCACTGAGCATACCCAAAGAAGCTGGCATTTGTAATCGGCCTTACCTATTTCTTCAGGCCAGAAGAGGGAAACTACATCTTATTTAAGTCTTTCAGAATTGAACCCTTTGTTCAGTTAGCAGAACATGATTCTTAGTAATCACTTATCTCATTTGATTTTGATAGCTCAGGAAGCAAGGGTTTGACACAAGGAACATAATATTCACTCACCCTTAGTGAAGAACAAATTTATTATAAAAATATATAGTTTGAAATAGAACATGAAATGTTCTAAATCTTACTAGAGCACAAGTAAATAAGCAATATTAACTATTACTAAAACTTTGGCAAAAAATATGTTTAGAAAGCAGTATGAAGCTAAACACCCTAAGTATTTCAACAGTCATTTAGTTTAAATGGATTTGTGTGTGTGTCTGTAAAATGTTCTTTCAGCACCTAATGATCCACAGAGAACTAAAACAGCTGCTTGCAACAGATTGCTTAGAAAGACATAGGGCATTTTTAAAAATACAGTGCTTTCTGACAAGGAGGGCCAGGGAGATGGAGCTTTGGGTACAGCATGAAACACTCTCTGTGCCCAGCAACAGCCTGACTTGGCAATGCCTTGTTTAACAATGGTTCCATCAGTAGCGAGGACTGCCAGAATAAAACCAGAAAACAGCAAGATGAGGACCTACAGCAAAACTACAAAAAGCAAATGAAGGTAAAGGTGGCCCTGCAGACACACCCCAACAAATCAGAGCTGGGAAATCACCAACCACATGAAGTTTAAACAAAGACAAATGCTGTATTTTTCACCTGGGATGGGGCAACCCTGGATGTACGAACAGACTGGGGAATGAGAGGCTGGAGAGCAGCCCTGTGCAAAGGGACCTGGGGGTCCTGGTTGATGGAAAGTTGAATGTGAGTCAGCAGGGCCCTGGCACCCAGGAGGGCCAGCTGTGTCCTGGGGGGCATCAGGCACAGCATCGCCAGCCGGGCAAGGGAGGGGATTGTCCCCGCTCTGCTCTGCCCTGGGGCGGCCTCACCTCGAGTGCTGGGGGCAGCTTTGGGTGCCACAATATAAAAAAGACATTGAGCCATTAGAGAGGGTCCAAAGGACGGTTCTGGAGGGACAGCCGTATGAGGAGTGGCTGAGGTCACTTGGTCTGTTCAGCTTGAGAAGACTGAGGAGAGACCTCATTGTGGTCTAAAGCTTCCTTGTGAGGGAAAGCAGAGGAGCAGAGGAGCGGCAGGCACTGATCTCTTCTCTGTGGTGACCGGTGACAGGACCCAAGGAAACGGCATGAAGTTGTGTCAGGGGAGGTTTAAGCTGGATATCAGGAAAAGGTTCTTCACCCAGAGGGTGGCTGGGCACTGGAACGGGTTCCCCAGGACAGTGGTCACATCACCAAGCCTGACAGAGTTCAAGTTTTTGAACAACACTCTTGAGCACATGGTGTGACTCTGTGCAAGGCCAGGGTTTGGACTCAATGATCCTTGTGGGTCCCTTCCAACTAAGCATATTCTGGGATTCTATGTAAAGGCTTCTTCTCCCCTTGGTGAGCTGAAGATGAATCACTCTGCTGGGCTAAGAGTGGTTCACTGAATTTCCCTTCTAGGAAAAGTCAATGGGGCTACACTGGCTACAAGCCATGGGAGCAAAAGAAGACCCAGCCACCTCCCAGACACAGTGATAGCACCCAAAGCTTTTTCAGTGAATTTTCAACTGTACTGTACCTTTCCTCTGACTGTTAACTACACATGCCAATGGCATATATAGGCATGTAGTAGGCATATATACCTATGGATACTGTAATTCTAAGATAGCAACATTTTTAATGGTTTTAAATGTGCTCTTGTGTTATCTCCTAACAGATACATTATATAGATAACTTTCTGCACTGCATATTGAAACAGTTTAGAAACAATACTAATCTCTAAAGCAAATACTCTAAAA
This sequence comes from Gymnorhina tibicen, assembly GCA_013399875.1. Lineage (NCBI taxonomy): Eukaryota > Metazoa > Chordata > Aves > Passeriformes > Artamidae > Gymnorhina > Gymnorhina tibicen. The sequence continues at coordinate 272,626 of VXAZ01007860.1, forward strand.
TATTCTAAAAGCCAACTGATTATTTCTCTTAGCTCCACACACATACACTTGATCATAAATACACACACATACACTATGATCATAAATGCTTCCAGTCTCATTAATGATTTCTGGCAATATCTAAGAGCTGTGGAACAATTCATCACTATCTCCTCCTAACACTCAAACAGAAAAGAAAATAAAAGGAGAATTTGGAATGGCAGAAAGGAGGGAAGAAAACACTCCAAAGTCTAGCAGTGACTCTTGTTCCTATTTCTTGATTACAAGCTACATTGTTTATCATACCTAAAGATTGTTTCTTTTAGAAACTGAAATTTGGTTAATGGCCTCCTTAAAAGAAAACTATATAGGCACACTAACTGCAAAAGATCTTGTCATACTCTGCTTGGAACCACTGCTCACTGTTCAGGTTAATGAGGCATATTAAACCACTGAGGCATGCATTGCACTAATAACTGGCAGTTTATTATCTCCCCGTAACTGCTCTGAGAGACCTTTCTGAACCTTGTTACATGCTTTGCACGCTCAGGTTTTGTGCTCTCTGAGTAAGGAAGGAAAAAAAATTCCCTAAACAATGCCTCTGTCTCAAGTCAGAATAGCGAGTTCTTAGGCAAACACTTAAATTCAACAATGTGCATTACCTTTAACTATTTTGTATAGAGTCTTACAGCACAGTGTTATTCGTGTCTTCCAAAACGTTTGAGACATCTACTCGCCTTTGACAGTGTCCACATCAGGAGCTATAAGGCAGTGGAGGGACTTTGCATTAACCCAGGGACATCAAAGAAAACTGTGTGCCAGCAATTTGGGGCAGGGGGTATAGGGTTCCTCTATTCCCATACAGGGCATATTGGGAAGAGAATCAGAATACTTTCAGTATTAAAACAAAGACACACCTTACAGGGTTAAAGGCAGATCAAAGTTAATAACTGGATTTTAAAAACTCACACTATTGTCTAATGAACATGGACTCAGTCTTGAGTTTGGCATAGAATACTTTTTACTGAACAATTTACACACTGTATCTAACTGAAAATAGATAAGCAAACTTGTTTCAAAGAAAATACAATTTAGTAATATTTTCTTCAGTGTAGGCAAACAATCCTCATTTTAGACTCAGGTCTTTCCCTATATTAGAATGTAATGAAAAGTGATCTCAAAACAGTCAGAGCATCACCATATAGGAAAGCAATATTATTAAAATAAGTGAAAAAAATATAGAAATTGAATAGATATTGCACGGTGTTTGCCCATGACTGGTATACTTTGGTTTTAAGGTAGTACTCATTCACTTCAAGCAATAGCTATTGCTTTATTCTGGTTGGTATTTTAAATACTTTATTTCTCTTCCTGAGGTAGCAACAACTACTAAATTATATACACATTTAATTAAATGTCTAGCCACTAACTAGGGTATTTCTAGGCAAAACTCTGTTCCTCAAGCCTCACTGTACAACACTAGGAAAGCATGAAGGTCGTATGTTTACACTTAAGTACAGGTTATGATGAGACACTGTACAGCAAACAAAGAGAGGTCTGAAACGCTGCCTTATCCCTTTCTCTACAAAACCCAACAATAACTGGCCTCCTTTTTGTACTACAAGATTTATAGCTAAGTTCCTCTACTCTTTAGGCACTGTCCTGCCAGAAGTAATAGTAAGAAGCAGCACTCTTCATTTAGTAAATTACACACTTAGAAGCCAGTAAAACTACACAGCTTTTCTAGGTCTTGGATATGAATTTCGATATAAAATTCTGCATCAGTAAATACTAAGCTTTAAGTGGACCATTTGAGGCTGTTGTATGTTGTTGTTTGGTTTTTTTTAATGCCAAAATGCAGAACTACACAAAGAAACTGAGGAAGCAATTAATGGACTGGAAAAACTCTTTCCTTATCACACTGTGCATTTCAGCCACATCCCAAATGCATGTTGAGGCAAAACCTGGATGTGCAATAACCTCTGTTTGCTCTCAGTGTCACTGGAAGGAAATGTACACACAAAGGGAAGACGTAGCCTACCAGTCAGCTGGGACAGCTGGGAAAAATGGTGGTTAAACACAGCCTAGCAGTCCTAGAGAAGACAGGAAGATTGGCTTCTGCATATTCAGAAATCGGGATAAGCTGTATTGGCTGAAGTGAGAGCAGTGTAATTCAAGACCTCCTTATCAAATCTGTCCATTTGCCACTATTTAACTGAAGCTTTGAGCCAGAGTATGCCAGTTGGGACCGGACAGGAAACCTGCAAAGAACTCCATCACAAATGACAGATCTCCTGGGGACCTGCACTTGGCTGCACAGCTGAAACAAAGCATCACACCATAGGCAGAAGATGACTGAAAATACAAGAAAATTGTAATCATGCTGTCTGGGCTAGCATGTACATTACTGTATTTCAACTGCAGAAAAAAATACTTTCATCAGAAATACCTCTTTAACCCTTTGCAGTGATGAAACTTTCCCCCCGCTCCATGATTTGTGGAACAAATTAAAAACGTAGATGCTAAAAAAATTGATGATCCTTACATATGCTTCTATGAATGTAATCGTATGAACAGTTTCTCTCTTGTTCATCCCACCTCAAAGGAGTAACTAAAGAAATTCAGGTTGCACAATGTTTGACTCAACATGTATATTTTAACATGCCTAGATCCTTGTGACATCATATCTCAGCATCAATTTCTCCTAACTTCCAGGCAAAGCTTACTTTTAATTTACTTGAACAAAGTATCCCATAAATTTAGGTGAGGAGGGCAGCAACATGTTACAAATCAATTCAAAGAGATTTAATCTTGTAACCCTTGAGAGCAACTGCCATAAGAAATGGTCTGATGCACCTCGTTGCTGGGACTTACAAAAATTTCACTGTTATTCAGCAAAGACACCAAAATTTCTTTTTATTCAGGAATACTATTTCCTCTGAAGAAACTTTATGTAAGTTCATAATGAGTTTATAATGTGGTTTTGCTTTCTGTTTTTCAAGTGGGGGAAAAAGTTGCTACGTCCTTACATTTACTTTATTATTTTTATATACCTGTGAATTTTTAATGGATTAGTATTTACATGGAAAAAATAGCTAAAACTGTGTGAGAAAATCACTATGTATATTGTAAGTTGTATACTATTTCTCAGAACTACAAATCTATATGAAGAGTGTTTTTATGAGAGCAAACAATTTTGATTAGGTGAATTAACAAGTGAATTGTAACTCAGTTTCACAAGTAGAAACATCTGCATCATCCTAACAACAGACTTTCCTATGCTCAGATACAAACTGTTTGCTTCAGACAGGTTTGGCTTGGGGCCTGGGGAGGGACCAAAAAGTTCACAGCAAAACCATGCAGGACGTGGAACAGGAATTGCTGCAGCAGCCCAGCTGATTGCTTGCTAATAGCAGCCTGTGTTCACAAGCACTCCAGAGGATGCTGAAGGAATCGCCACACAACTTTAGACACAGCATTAGCTTTTGCTGAAGATCTGATCATTACCAGTTATCTCCACAATTACTTTTATCTCTTTTTTTTTTTCTGGCCACAAAACTATCAGCATATTTAGTATGAAAACTTTGCTTATATTTATAAAGCAATGGAAAAAGTGACTACAAAAACATCTTCCTAACCATAGTTAAAATATACACAGTATTATCCACAACAGCTGAAGTCTAGTGACTGTGGTAGATTCTGATCTTTTATTTTTAAGTGAATGAGTGAGTAGCAACTTCCCTGCGATGCCAGTTTGAGTTATGTGTACTTGCTTTTAGTCCCACGACTCCAAGTCAATACTCAGGCTACACATAGTAGTCAGAAGCAGCACCAAAGAGCCAGTTATTTACTGCTGTCATTGACAGCAAATACATTTCAACTCATATCTCTCAAGCTACCTTTATTGTAAGGCGTTGAAAGGTCACTGGCTTAAGCTACTGATTTTTATTTGCACAGACATCAGGAGAGAGCCAATATTCGATTTAAATTTCTAATATTCAAGGGCTGAAAGGCTCTAAGACTGCGGACAAACTGAACAGGGCTATTATGTACTTTTTATATTAGAGAAGTACTTAAGACCACTAGTCTTGAGTTCAGGTGCCCTGTCCTAGTTGTACAAAGATTACTTACTATCCCAAAATCACTGCTATCCAAGAAACAATTAAACAGAAACCTGAGGAAATACTTCAGACCACTGCTGCTTAGTGATAGAATGTAGTCAAAAATCAAGAGCAGAGTAAACATTTCAATGGGCAGAGCAGAGAAGTTAACAAAAGTAAGGGGAGATTTAACAAATGTGTGGAAGAAAATGAGCCAGAAAACATTTGTCAAATGAGGGGAAGAGATGGGAGCTGACAAGCTGCAACAGTACTTGACTGTTGTGGTGCCTGAGCCACCAGTTGGGATGGCTGAAGGACCAGGGAGCTCAGGAGGTCGGTGGTGGGTAAACTCAGAGGTCTGACACCCCTCACAAACTCAGTTGGTAGGACTCCTCCCACCTGGTCCTGTGACCCTGTGTGGATCAGGTCCCTCTGGTTGGCTAGCAGCCAGACAGTCATTCTACCCCTGGGTCACACCCCATTGGTCCTCGGCTATTATCCCTCCCCTCTGTCTGTACCCCTTGATAAGAACCTGTGGGGCTGAGGCCCATCCTCTTGCTACCTGGCCTGCTTGGGTGCTGGTCAGGAATAAACATCGGATTCCTTGGCAAGGGCTGCCTCTGGACTCTTTGTTTCTGGTACTGCCTGAGCTAACAAGCTCTGTGTGAGTGTGGCTGAGTGCCTCCATCACACGGGTGAGAGAGAAGCTGTATGCGAGGAGTTCCTGAGCCAGTATCTCTTAGGGACAAGCTGCAGCCTCCTCCGCCAGCTAAGCCACACAGCGGTACTTGACCTCACAGTACCTGGTGGGCTAAGTGAAAAGGGCATTAAAAATGAAAACACACATCATAGTTTGAGATGCACCAAAAGTGGAAATTCCTGTAGTGCTCTAAGCATTACAATGGAGAGTAAAATTCAGCAGTGTAGAAGGAAAGAACAGAGGTTTAACAACAGCTAAGCAGAGACACCTGCCTGTTTTCAGAACAAAAGATTAAGTTAATAATATTAACTGTTTTATTTACGCATTTTTGAGATTCACCAAGCTTAAGAGGATCTCTGAAGAGTACATATTCACATATGCAATGGTTAAAAGTTTGCTAAAAAAACAGGTGCTAATAATAATAGTAATTAGGAAAATTATACCATCTGAGGGGAATTAGTTACTCAGTTTACTGTGGAGGAGGAGCCAGCTGTGGAAAGAGAAGTTAAGACAACACATATACACCACAACACACATTATCCCTCTTCCCCAAAACAAACAAACAAAACACAAACAAATAAAATCCCAAAGCAAAACAGCCCAACATGGAATGTCATCAGAGAAACGTCAAAAAGAAGGTGAAATGAAAATGTCATGTCAGTAATGAGGAGTCCCAAAACACGAGCCACAAGACAACACGATAGTAACTGCAGATAGGACAAATGGTTTCATTCTGACATCTCTTGGACCTTAGTCTCCTAAGACACACCCTTCATTTTTCCTTCCCCACTCCTAGCAGGAGTGCCACTGAAGAAAACATGAAGTGTTGTAAGGTAACCTATCATATAGCTGACCAAAAATGCTAAAAGGCAGGAGGATCAGCACTGCCTTGACTCTATTCAATATGCCATTGTGGGGCCAAGATCTCTACCACCACTTCTACTTGTTACAGGAACAATTAATAAAAACAAATTATCCGCTAGCTGGAATTGCGTTCATCCCAGAAATTACTAATTGGTTTATTCTAATTCTTCTGCACCTATAAAACCAAACCTATTGTAAAGGTGTATGTAGGAAGCACTCAAAGATCCACTCTCTCTCCCTCACCCCAAAACAACCACCCCCTCACCCATAATGAGCCACATCTGCAAGTCTCAGAGATAGTATTTGGAGACACCTTTTCATTTCTTTTTGGAAAATACCATCAGTTTTACCTTTCCTATATTGGCTCAGAGAATCTTAGACATGGCTTTATGTAGATCTATCTGGCATGTACCACCTGCATAACCTATTAAAAAGACAGTGTGTCATTTTCTAAGAAATAAAATATAAAAATTCAGGTATTTTTCTCTGCATTCTGGTCCTGGAAGTACGCACAGGAAAAAGTGACTGTACGTAAGGCAGAAATACAATTGCAGGATGGATAATGCTACTTTATCCTCCCTGACATTAAACTCAAAACCACTTTAAAAGTGACAGCCACAGCAAACAGGTTTAGATTTTTCTTTCCATCTTAATGCAAGATGCTTGTTAGTAAAAGAGTAAGAAGAATAGGAGAAAAAAAAAGTTAGGAAAAAAATTTAAAAGAAACTTTTATTGTTTCTTAAATTTAGGGTTGTATTTTTAATAGGACAAGTATGGCCCAAGGATCCAACCCTGTAAGCTGTTTCGCAAGGTTGTGCCTGGGTGCAGTTAAGCCATGACCTCGGGGGAAGAGGCGAGACCCGAATCCTCAACCTTACACGCGGCCAAGCCTTACACGAGGCCACACAGGTTCGTCATTTGCCCAGCACGCCCGGAGAGCCGAGCGCGTCCGGAGCTCCGGGAGGGGATGGGGCGACCCGACGCGCTCCCCGCCGCACCCTCGGCCGTCCCCTGCCCGGACTCGCCGCCGCACGGCGGGACGGAGCCGTACGACGGCCGGGAGGGCCCCATTGCCCCCGGTGCCGTCGGGCGCAGCTCCAGGAGGGCAGACCCAGGCGGGCGCACCGGGGCGGGAGCCAGCGCCGCGCCGCCCCGACGGCACGGCGAGAAGGGCACAGCAGATGCCACCGCGCCATTCGCCCTTCGCGCCCCGGACGGACTGGACGGGGCGCCCCCGCCGCCCACTCTCACCTCGGCTCCCCTGCCACACCGCGTACCACAGCAGGGGGAAGGCAGCGCCGAGGCACAGCGCCGGCAGTACCTGCCCGAGCCGCAGCCGCATCTCCCGCGGGCGCTGCCCGCGCGACCCCCACGCCACCGCCGCCACCACCACCGCCTCCGCCCGAGCAACGTGGGCCGGGCGTGTTCGCGCCGCACTGCCCTGCCCGCCCCCTGCGCCGAGGGCAGGGGCACGTCCTGCCGCTCTGCTCCCCGGGCGGGGCTGCTGTGCTCTCCCGCTGCATATGGCGTTCCCCGAGGAGCGGGTGCCCGTCGGTAGGGACACGCAAAGTGCAGCGGGGACACCCGCTCCTCCCGCCGCCCGCCGGGAGACACCAGCCTCGTGAACGAGTGTCCACGCCAATTCCCGCTGTAAAGCCCCTGGCGGAGCCCTTCCCTGCCCTCAGCCTTCCCGACGCTCGGACCCACACTGAAAAACCTCTTTACTGCGGCAAGTATAGGCTGTGTGTTCAGGGCAAAAACGTCTCACGACCGACGCTTCGGCAGGTGCTGTTTAGCCCAAGTCATAACATTGAACGGAATAAGATGAATGTGTCTTTACAAATAGGTGCTGTGAATCTGCTTGTAGGTAGGGCCAGAGACTTGTAGATAAGGAAGTAACGGGAGAAACTGTCAGTTTCAGAAAATGTTTGACAGGGACTACTGCTCAGCCAAGGTCATGCTAAATTCCCAAACTTCGAGAAAAAGAATAAAGACTTAAAAGAACTATCTTATGCAAGGTGAGTGAGCAAGCGTGTGTGTGTGTTAAGGGGGACATGAAGTAGGCGAATCTGGAAGTCTGTACCTTCCAAGTGCCTCAGCCAGTGGGGAAAGGGAGAGGGTGATGTGGCCGGGAAAATTAGGATAATAAGGGGGATGTGTCCTCCAACAATTTGAGAGATCCCATGGGAAATGGCCTCTCCCTTTGTTCATGAATAAAGTTACAAGGACTCCTCTATCTCCTTTTTGGACATAAACCTCTGGTGATGTGAATTTTTTCTCCACAACATTGTAATGGTTAACATTATTTTGCTCATTTAAAACCAATGGGGCATTTGTTTTCATATTGCTTATAAGATTGTATCGGGAAGCCGAGCTGTAGTGTACAATTAATACATGCATTTAGCACAGTCACAGAACCAGGTAAATAAACCAAGCTTTTCAGTTTACCTTTAAAGAGGAAGGAGGGCAAGCAGCTGCAAAATCTAACCTGATGGAAGTCTAATGGTACACTGGTACCTCTACACTGGAAAAGGTATGATACTTCAGCCACTGTACCTTGCTTCACATATGTGCCTTTCCATTTAGGCACGCACACCTGCTTGCCTTTTTAGGTCTTCAGCAATCCATAAGAAAACAAAAAATTAGTCACAGTTTAGAATACATCTTCTGCAACATAGTTTATAAAGGGAACAGATACCTTATTTATCAAGGTTCCTGGAATTACTTACAGCAACACGGTTCTAATAGAACCACCCATGTTTTATAAGAAAAATGTTCTTCCTTATACCTGATTAGGAGGTATTTAGCGGCTTTTGCTTTGACATGTTCTCTACCTGCTCACAGATCTACCTTTCATTCCATACCTGTGATAAAGAAAATATGGTTTCCTGTTCTGTGTTGCAAACATGCAAAGGACAGCTTCAGAAATCAGACTGGACTTGAGTAGCTCATAAAAGCAGTAAGCTGTTTGCTATCTAAACAGTGATCTACTTCCTTAATGTATTACTAGAATATATAATTCATCACGTTATTTACCCAGAGGACATAGTATTTTAGATAATTTGTTTTCTAAAAATATGCTTTTATTATTAATACAGTATCTCTTCCTTTCTTTTCTCTATTTGCTTACTTAACAACTTGACTCATTTTGTACCAAACCCCTGAAACATTTGTGATAGTGTGGTGCAAAACAATCCCAAACCCTACAACAGTGATGTCCAGACACAGGTGTGCTGGAGTCCTTATGTCAGTGCTCCCTTTATGTGCCACTCTATGCTACCAACAGTAAAACTATGTCCTTTCTGGAAATCTTAGACCTCACAAATTGTATATTGCTTCTCTGGCAAGGTTAGTGTGACCTTCCTGTGTTTGAATTATGATATGGATGGGTTTACATCTCTGTTTACTAATTACTTTGAATTATAAATGTTATTATTCATTAAAATGCAGGAGACTGCTAGTAGCCTGTGTCAGTATACACATGACCTAAAAATCTCAGTGTGGCTCCATAAATTACTGTGAAGCCTTGAGTTAGACCTCACTATTCCTGTTCTGTACTCATTTGTCATAAACTTCCCTCTACCTTCTGTTTCTTTGAATTTTTTTACTGAGGAATCTTCTTTACGTTACACTTTGAATATGCACTTATAATTGGCTAATAAGATGCAATGCAATCACGACTCAATCCTCTTCTCCTACTGCCTCCCCATCAACATTTCCCTCTCCTGGTTAATAAACTAAAAGCTTAGGGCACTAATTTTGATGGAGAGTCAATGTAGATTTTGGCATACTTGCAGTAAAATAGAGATTTAGAACTAAGAGGAACAAATGAGCATTAAATATATCCCAAGTCATGAATAAAATGTCTTTATTGGTTGGTGGTTTATCTGTTATAGAGCCAAAGCGAACACATAAATGACGTACTCCAGCAGGACAGCTGCTGAAGATAAGATTAACAGAAATTTAACACACGTTTAATTTTAGCTTATGTTCAGAGTGAGTAAGGAAAAAAAAAAAGACAAGACTATCACATATTTCCAGAAACTAATAACACACTGACACAGTGTGTGGGGAACATCTGTGGAAACTGCCACTGACTGCATTTGATGTAATTTATTAAGGCAGCAGGTACACTTACTTAGCCATGCTGAGTTGTGGTGACCACTTACTCGATGCTCACTTCATACCTCATTAGCTTAAAATGAGGTAGTGCATTAAGTGTTCCTCAAAAAAAAAAATCAAAAATCTCATGACAAACTGTCATGAGCTTCCACTGCACTCAGACCTACTTGCACACAGGCTCCTTTATCTGCTTCATGCTTTCACAGTATCTCCCTCCCGGGCTCTCTTCATATGTTATTTCAAGAACTGTGTACAACTGGCATAAGTTGTGCTGGGGTTTTTGGGGGATGTTAATTGTTTCAGAGAAGTTTTACCTCCCGTCAGCAGACTTTCTGCATTCTTCGCAAACAGATCACCTTTAAAAAGCCTCTATAGAAGAACATGTTGCTGAGTAACCTGTAATACTTAACACTAAGCAAGTGATTCAGTGGACTGGTTCTCTTTACCCACAAGAGAGAGTTCCTAGGCTTGTCCTTGTGCTTTGTAACTGAATGTCTCTTCTTGCTCAGATGATTGCTCCACATTTTTTTACTGTTTTCACACATCTGTGTGTAAGCAAGGGTAGAGATAAGAAACATTAAAATAAATATTTGACAAAATACAGGCTCCTGGGTGAGGCAAGCAGTGGATTATTTTGCATGTCTTTCATCTGCAAGGGTATATAAACAAAGCATAACTACTAGTAAGGATATGTAATAGTTGCTGCCATGTAACGTCTTCTGACTACAGAGAGATCCAACTGCTACTGCTGGTCACCCAAGAAATGGGATTTTAAAAGGTAAACAGGTCACGATCTTTACTTCAACCAAAGTATTTGTGAAGGTAAGATTTGAAGGTAACTACTGAACACAAAAAGAGGAAGGTAGAATTTTTTTTAAGCTACTGCATGGTATTTTTGACTGTCTTAATATAATTTATAAATTAACTGAACATGATACAGAAGCATCTTGCATGATTCAAGTGCTAACATTTGTATAAAATCAAACATGCTTACTGTTTTGCAATTTATAAAAAGCTGTGAAAAAACTCAAAAAAGCATGCTATAATATTTTTAAATAATTAAATTGGTTACAGATTTTACTTTAAAATACAGATTTAAAGTGAAGAAAACATCATATGAGCAAAAAAAAAGTGTAAGACTAAAACTTGCATCTTTTAAACTCACATTTCAGAAGTGCTTAATTTAAAGCAAGACCTTAAAATCTGTCAAGCTTACCTCAACAAATCTAATTATATCACAGAGAAGTGTTGTGCAATGTATTGTCAACACCAGATACTCTACACTTCAGTCCTAGAGACTGGAAGCAAAGAGAACTGAGAAAACAATAATCCTGTACTGTGTGTATGTATTGTTACAATAAATCACAATAGGAAGTGGAACAAATTCCAAAACATGTAGTAGAAGTTACTTTGGTTCTTGACATTTCACACAGAAAAGTAATTTCTGTTTAAGTATAAATATAATGAAAAAATATTCATATTGGTATGAAGCTATTTAATCCATTAAAAGATGCCATGGAGCAGTAGAACAGTTTAATTTTGGTATAAAAAAATCAACAAAAGTCTCATCAGCTAGAAATTTCCCTGTGTTATTTGTGCAGACCCACGCTTTAAGGATGCACCTGCTGGACTTCCTAAAATTCCAGTAGCTCATGGTTTTAATGAACTATCTCAGCACAATCCATGCGTGGGCATAAAGACTGACAGGAAGGACCTGATCATCCTTACATTTCTTCACACTGTTGCAATTCGTCTGCCTTCCCAATGTCAAACTCACACCCTTCTGCTGCTGGTGTAGCCAGGACTCCTCTGACAAGAAGCTTTCAGCCCAGCTATGTTTAAGTACCACAGCAGCAGTGTGCTGCCAAGTTGTCAGATGGGAGGTATAGCACAATCTTTTTTTCCAGGAGTATTTGCTCAGAGTTGTTTCATACAAGCTAGGTGGGAGCTGTAGCTTACACCCAGGTCCTGCAATACAAATTTCTTTCCTCCAGTTTCTGTTACCAGTTTGTAGGTACTGGACCTTTGATTTTTTTCAATATATTTTCTGGGGTTTGGCTATCTTGGAACAACTTATATGCATGTAATGTGATAAAACCATCTCGTCACCAAGTAAGAATACTTTTAAATAGAGATAAATACTTTTGAGCTTATTTTCATGCAGTGCTCCAATGCTTCGAAAGTCAGATTGCTCCCATAAGCAGTTACATTGAGTCTTAACATGCAACGTGCACCACCTCTCCTCACAGTTTTTAAAACTAGGAATAAGATATGCAAACAATTGAAGTTCACACAGCAGTGGTTCCCCCCCATGAAACTCTGCACCCCTATGAGTGCAGAAATCCAGAGAGAGGATGCCAAACATGTTGGCCCATGCTCTGACATCTGCTGTGGGACACAGGCCACTAGACCTGCTGTGTTACTTTTGATTTTGTGTAAAAGGTACTTCAATTTCCACACATCAAAAAATATATCAGAATGTGGTCAAGCAAGCCTGCCAGCTCCCTTTCAACACTCCAAATTTTGCATACAATTCTGTGTTCAACCCATGTTTACTGAAACAATCATTAATTTTACAATGGAAAACAATCATTAATTTTACAATGGAAGTAGTGACTGTAACTAAATGGAAGTCAGGCTGAACCTCCATTCAGCAAAAGCAAGGCAGGATCCATGGCAACACACTCCTTAAAATCATCTAGCCCAACTGTTGCAAGATGTAGAATATGTAAATATTTTCTTAAGAAATAATGTCCTTTGGTGTTTTATCTACTTTCAAGCCTAACCAACAAGAAGGGAGATTTAACCCATGAAACAGAGAGCACCCAACAAGCTCTAGATGATGTCCAGGTGTTAGGAAAACAAGTTACTTTTTGGTAGAATTGCCTTGTTAAGGATTAGGGCTGGACATTCTTCAGTGATCTCAGACCTTCACTGATCTCAGGTTAACAAAACTTGGGAAGAAGGATGTACCACTGTGGACACAGTGGATGTCTCATACTGCACACAAAGAATGTAGAATTTAGGGGCCACAAGGGCATCTGGCAGTACTCCCAAGACAAGGAAGAAACAAATGAAGACACCTCAGTAATTGTGCTGCAATCGGCTCCAACTGGGTAACAGGTAATTCCGGCAGGGGCAGATCCCGACCAGCTCACGAAGCACCGACCTGAAAAACCCACCAGCCCAAAAGGAGAGAGAGACTGAGCATGGGATTAATTACCAAGGGAAGTGAGAGAATCATTAACCAGTAGAAGATGGAATACTGATTAGTAAGAGAAGTATGTAACTTGTAGCCAAATAAAACGAATCCCTTTGTTTACTAAATTGTATAAATAGGTAATAGCTCTGATAGTTGGGGCGCTTGATCTGTGGATTACCAGGGAGCACCCAGGGTTGTGCAACTCTGAAATAGATACTCGATGTCTCTGTCGAGTATTGGCTTGCTGCACACTGGGCGATCAATCCGGTTTTTGCGGGCAGCAGTGATAGCGCTGCCCGGTCCGGCGGGGCAAGAGGCGGGCGGGTGGCGGGCGCGGGAGCAGGAACGCCCGAGGCCGACAACGGCCACCGGGAAAGGGAAGCCTCTTCCCACCCAGCACTTCCGCCGCGTCCCGTACCCGCGATCACTTCCAGGTCGATAGTTGGCTTCCGGCGGGATGCGGGGGGNAGCAGCGCCCGGGGCCGGGCCGGGTTCGGGCCCCGCCAGTGCGGGGCCGCTGCCCGCCGAAGATGTGGGCGCACGTCTGGGGGTTCCTGTATAACAACTACTTTCGGTTCTGGCTGAAGTGGATCCTGAGGCTGCTGACGGGGAAGTGCGAGCTGCAGCGCGTCCTGGGCGGCGCGGAGGCGGGCGCGCGGCGGACGCTGAGCATAGGTAATGGAGGGGCCGGGGCACGGGCCGCGAGATTGCCTCGGATGCGTCGTGTGGAGCAGCAGAGTCACAGGATCGTTTAGCGCTGAAAAGACCTCCAAGATCATCGATTCCAGCCAGTAACCCAGCACTGCCAAGCCCACCACTAAACCATGTCTCCCAGTGCCACATCTTTTAAATCTCTCCGGGAATGGTGGTGACTCAACTACTGCCCTGGGCAGCCTGTTCAGTGCTTGACAACCCTTTCAGTGATGACATTTTCCCTAATATCCAACCTAAACCTCGCCTAGCACAACCGAGGACGTTTCCTCTCATCCTGTCACTGGTTACCTGGGAGAAAGGACTGAACGCCTCCTGTCCACAGCCTCCTTTACAGTGGTTGTAGGGAGCGATCAGGTCCCCCCCTGAGCCTCCTGCTTTCCAGTGGCTGGAAACCAGTACCTGGTGTGCATCCTCAGAATTGTCACTCTTTCATCCCAGCTATCCTATGAGAATTCTAAATTACTGCCAGAGCTAGCTTCCTTGTCTGCTTGCTGAGGAAATTCCAGTGTCATCAAAAAGTGAATCAGAAATCATACCTATTCCCCCAGTTTTCCCATCAATTTGTGTGTATGTTTTTACCTTCCTTTACTAAAAAAATTCACACTGAATAGACATAAATACGTTTTTTGGAGGTGAGGGAGGAAGAGTGATTTAACTTACAATTCTGCTTGATACAGAATTTTGATCTAAAATAGCAATTCAAGAAACTACTGAACATTTTTGTGGTTTTACAATAACTTGCGGAAGTGACCATACTTCCTTATTCTTCAGTAATAAACACGAAATAATTTCTGAGAACAGGAAAATATCAATTCACGTATTTCTCTCCTGACATCTTTTCAAATTTGTGTTTGTTTTGTACATGTAATTGATGCTTTAAAAAATCCAAATCTACTTTCAGCATTGTACTGAAGAGTTGTAAAAAAATCTGTGTAAATTAAGGCATTATGTTACCTGATAACCTGTTCATTTTAAGATTGAGTAATTTTTTATTACATGTATAAAAGGGATGTAAAATTTTATAATACTTATACACTGCAGGAAGACTTATTGTCAATTATTTAAAACAGTTCAATTTAACTGTGACATCTACTTTTTTTCCATATTGCAGAACGTTCACTGGAATCATCAAAAAATAAGGTAAGAGATACTACTTAGGAAGCTGTAATAAAACCTTTTCTTGAGACAGATCCCAGAAAAATAACACATGCATTTACTTTTTGAGAGTGGAGAACTGAAGAGGATTAAGGGCAGAGAGGAGAAAACTTAGAATTTTGTGTTCTGTATCTAGGTTTATTTAAGGTTTCTCAAAAATAGTCCCATGTCCCTTCAAATGTTTGTTTCATTGAAATCTCAGCTTTGTTAGCTACGTGTCTCCTAATTCTGAAGCATTATTTCTTTGTTTCAGTTGGATTAGGAAGAACATATTTCAATTCAGCAGTTGAAAGCAAACAAGAACCTAGACCAGCAACTCTCCAGCATTGTGTTTATTCTTTATGCAATTTCTATGTAAACATTGTTGTTTTAAGCCTGACAAAGTCAAAAATTATGCTTTTATGTAATTATTGCTTTTATGTAATTACATTGCATATAATTTTATGTGATTTGAGCCAGTGTGTTGTAAGTAATTGCTTTAAATTGACTCTTTTCCTCTTATAGGAAGTAATACACATAACAGATATACAGAAGCTGAGCAATAATAATAAAGTAGATGATGTCTTCAGTCCTCATGAAGTCATTTACTGTGTTAACTTCCTAGGTTTTAAGAAATGCTGTACACGTTGAAGAAGCTGAAGTGGAGAAGTGTGTCAGAGATATAATGAAAGAAAAGAAGATTGAACAGAAGGATACAGGGTGTGTTTGGAAATCTCTCTCTCTTCTCACTTCTTAGCATGTTCTTCCAGTTGATTAACCTGATGCAATATTTAGGTCATTCAACACAAGTATTCAGAATGAAATCTGAAAATAAGGTGTGGTTATGGCCTCATCAGTTCTAGAAAGTAAATTGCAGAGTTTTAATTCATGTGGATTTGGGATTACTATATCTCTGTTTTGCAAGTCCCTTCAGTTACTCCATATTTCTAACTAGTATGATTATTGCATAGGTTGATTACAAGAACCATATAATTCCTTAGCTATATTTGAGACAGTATAGTGATGCCTGATTAATGTTTGCATTCATCTGCGTAAGTAATTAGTGAGTGACAGGGAATAACCAAAATTTTAAAGTCTCATGAAATTCTTTGAAACTATTAAGTATTTCTGACAAAGTTTGACTTAAGACTTACAAAAAGTTTGGGGGTAGGTGAAGGTACAGGGGTCAAGATGATATATGGAGTTTTCTTGTGTCATAACAGATCTTAGCTTTTTTTTTTTTTCTTGCATAGTTTAGGGTAATAGAGTCTGACTGCAGCACAGGAATCAGCTAAAGATGTTTAAAGTATGTAAGATCCATGTAGCAGTGTGCTTAACCAGTATGCTGTAGTTTGAAAGATACACATAAAGCACTTCCTAATTCTGGTGTTTACATTTCATTAACATAAGAAAGGTCTTATCTGGTAATTCAGCAAGAATTTATGGCTAAGTAGGCCTATTTAAAAACTTCTCTATGGTGTTTTGTTATTATTTCAGGTTTAAGACAAATTTGCATATATCCTTACTACAGATATCAGGTTATAAAAAACTGTATTTGAATGTGGAAAACCTAAGGAAGGTCCCATATGATTCGGAAAATGAAGAACATGAGGAACAGTTAATTGAGGTGAAATAATTTTTTTAAATACAAGTGCTGTTTTTTTTGTTCCCCTCCAAGTCCAACACCTTGCATGAACTTATTGGTAGCATTCTTACCAGCTGGTCTATTTAAAGCTCTTTTCTACTTACAAACTGCAAAGCCATTATAGAAGTGACACACTAAAATAAAACCTCAAAGAAAAAGAAAAGGTAAACTAGAGTTACTTACAATGGAATTATTTTTGTGTGAAATCAGACATAACAACAATATCTAAGTAGCGAAATAGGTTTGTGATGGGTCACTGAAGAATCACTGCTAAAAAGGTATTTAACCTTATGCACACATCTAACTTTGTTAACCACTAATTACTAAATTAAAAGAAGACACTAATTTTTTCTTATTACTGCATCCCAGTCAACGTCAAGGAAGATAGTTTGATGCTGGAAGATAAAAACTATTTAACTATTTTCTTAGCACGTCATAATTATCTCAGCTTGCTATGGAAGCCCCAACACTGACCTGTTCAAAAAGTATTCATTGAGAATTTGTATTTCAGTCTACAGCTGTCCTATTATAAAATGATGCATAAATTAATAAATGCATAAATTCTGAGGTGAAACAAGTCTTTGTTTCTTTGGTATTCATACAGCACCTTTGTCTGTGAAGGGAAATTATCACACTTAATGTTAAATGTAATAACTTTCATAATTGCTGAAGTGAGCCATTGTAGCAGACTCCAGATTGCCACTAACAGAAAAGAGCAGCATGCAGATTGTATCCTGTTCCTTGGTGAATGGTTTCTAGTGTGCAGCAACACGTGTTCTGAATTATGTGACTTGGCATACTTGAGCAGCATAACATGGAAGTTTATTTGTGCAGCTTTGGAATTTGCTGATGCCTCATGAGAATCTGAAGGCCAGAATCAGCAAGCAGTGGTGTGACATCGGCTTCCAAGGTGATGATCCCAAAACAGACTTCAGAGGAATGGGGCTGCTGGGCTTAGTGAATCTGGTGTAAGTGAAAAGAAGTATTTCATTCCTTTTGTAACTAATTTTCAGTATCTGTATTTTCTGTAGTTAATGATATTTCTAATAAAACTGAATAGAAGCAATTAGAAAGCAGTATGTTCAACATTTCTAGTGGCTGCACATTGTGAACATGTGGTGTGGTTGGGTAAGGACAAGAAGTGAGGGAAGGGACAGAAATTTGCCCAAGACACCTTATTTTTTTGTTGCCATATGATAGAGTTGGTAGGTTGTACGTAACTTACCAAAAGCTTTAAAAATTCCTGAATGTAAAAATTCCTACTGTAATGAAAAATAGACAAGTTTACATATCTTTGCTAAGCTAATTTTTGGACTAGGTTAAATTTCGTATTTGATGTTCACAGTGATTTTTTTTTACAGTATTAATTCATGCTGAATATAATTTAATTTGCTACCTTTTCCTTGGTTTTCATTTTGTGCCATTTTTCAGTTACAGGCTAGTTTTCACCTTTAGTTTAAAGCTACAGATTTTAATGTTGAACACAGTATTTTTTAAAATGAATTAAAAATAATATTTTACACTGCCAGGTATTTTAGTAAGCATTACACCAGTGAAGCTCGTCAGATCCTTTCTCGATCAAATCATCCAAAGCTGGGGTAAGTCATTCTAGGACTTTTTCTGGCTGCTTCTATGTAAGAACTCATGTGAAGACTGCTAAATATGTGTCCAGAAAGTAAAGAGGAAAATACATGTGAGTTTTTCACAAATACATGTGAAGAAAAGCGTCAAAATAGAAAGGGGTGAGATACCAAACACAGAAAGCAATTTCTAGCTGGGAACTAAGTGCAGCTTTTTTTTTTTCCAGAATGGATTTGTTGGGACAAAAATGTTGCAAAATACCATCTTTATTTAACACAGTGAACACCTTTAACATTGTAGTTAGTTTTATTTGTAATAGACTTAGATTAGATTTAGAAATTCATACTTATTTTTCACTTTCTTACTGTTCCTGTGTTGGGATAGTATAGATTACCTGTTCTTCTATTTTTTGCCAGGTTTCTGCTCTGTAATAAGTATTTACAAACAGGTGTTTTGTTGTTGTTCAACTTTAAATTTGTTTTCAAAAACTTCGCGTATTTAAATATTTAGCTAATTTTACAGGGAAATATACTCTCAAACCAGTGAGATAAAATAATCTGATCCATCTAGTACCTAATTAACTTGATGACCTACCAAAAAACAGGAGCCCTTCATGACTTTGATTGTAAATAGCATTACCCTGTGCAACTCTGTCATGAAGAGGATATGTGAGACTTTTTGCTCAATTACATAACTATATAATTGGCACAAATTAATTAATTTTTACTTTTCCTTTCTCCACAAACACTTTAACTGTTGTTTAAGTCTTTCTATTTTAATACTTTTTATACCATGCAACAGAAAACCATATTCTTTCAGCTCGAACAACAGGTTGAAATAGCAATTCCATTTACACTGCAACAATGTTTTTCACATCCAATTTTTAATATTCCAGCAGATCTAAGGATTTCAAATGAAGAAGTTGAAGTCAGTGTTGATTGGCCTTGCCATCTCAATATTACAATAAGTTTTACATGGTTGGATGCACTAGGGAATGGTCTGTAGATTAGAATCAATTCATCAACTAGTATTACAGGAAAAAATTTGACTCTCTCTGCTATCCTAAAGCACAGTGTGCCAGGGAAGCTTTTATGTGTTTCACTCCATAAGGTAAAACCATGATTTGTGTTGCAGATACTCCTATGCCATAGTTGGGATCAATCTGACAGAGATGGCATACAGCTTGCTCAAGAACGGTGCTTTAAAGGCTTATCTCTACAACATGGTCTCTGGGTTGCCACAGATGGAGCACTTCCATCAGTTTTACTGTAAGTATCTGTAGCTTCTCTAGTACAGACAACTCAGTGTAGGCCACCACATAGAGTTTGGGCTCTTTAAAGTGTATTTCCACTCTTTTCTCATTAGCCAGAGCAAGCTGTTTGTCTTCTGCATCAGATACTGGAAATGCACCTGCTGCTTAAACATTGTGCTGCAGAAATATACATTTAAGGATAATTTCTGTGGCTTTCTATATTTTAGAGACTCCAGTATGAAAACTCAGTATTTGCAGATTTTTTTAAAAATTCATTATTTATTCAGCAAGCATCCAAAAGCTTGCAGTAGATCAGGGTGGGACAGTCCTTGTTTTAAGGGGTTGAAGAGAGACTAAAGGATCACTCTAGGACTGGCTAGATCAAGGCATGAAATTGTAGAGGTCATTTTTGCAGATCTGTGTTTTATTTTCTTGACAGGTTATCTAGTTTATGAGTTTGACAAGTTCTGGTTTGAAGAGGAACCAGAAAGCATTATGCACTTCAACCAGTACAGAGAGAAATTCCATGAAAAAATTAAGGGATTTCTACTGGATTGCAACGTGGTACTGACCTTACAAGACACAAAGAAACCTTAATTCCTCTGCAGTATATGAGGTTCTGTATCAAAAATTGAGTGATGCATTTGGATGGAAGTTTTGTGTGTTTCACCAAAAACTGTCTAACAATAGAACTTTTTTTATTTTACATTAAAAAAAAAAAATTAGCAAAATTCGGTTAACAAAGCTTGGACAATCAACCTCTGTTTACAGGTATTTTTTATGCTATTCTCCAAAGGGCAGCTTTTTGAAAAGAAAGTGAAACATAACCCAACCAACAAACCAACACAAAAAACAACCCACAAATCTCAAGAACCTCTGGATTGCTTACTTTTACATTTTCTTTTATACTTCTTGGTGCAGGAAAATTAAGCAGGTATTTATGCTGCATCATATTTTCTATGAATAGGTTTGACTATTAATGGTCTTTTAAAAGACAGTTTAAGTTCAGCCTTTCAACTTTGAATTTAAATTCCAACCTTTAAACGTAATAGTTGAAGTTCAGCTTCTAGTTGAAATTATTGTGGTTTTAGATTTTTTGTGTTCTTGTTCCTTTATATGTCATTGATTGTTCACTCAACAATGTTAGATTTCTTTGTAATTAGGAGGTCCTCAAAGGGGATGTATTATTTGTTTATGATTTTGGAGAAGAGACTTAATCCATCAGCGTACTGATATACTTACTAGAAATTACTTCTGGATAAGGAAGTTTATCTATGGATTTGTACCAACCAATTCCTATGCTTGAAGTTTAGTTTGCAAACAAACAAAAAGAACCATGTGTCATCAGCATGAGGAGATCCTCAGGCTTTTGTTGTAAAAACTTTTGATTCTTTCTAATCTGACTTCAAGTGCTGAGGATGATTGACTTGATATTTGTTGTCAGCCCTTTCTTTTAGCAGCTAAGGGGGTATTCTTAGTGGGAGGTACAACAGATCTAGTTTAGCCCTTTTATAAAGTTTGAAGAAAAGCCTTTATTGCAGCTGCAATCCTTATTTTGTAAAAATGAATTCACATCGGAGTACAAGTCTAAAAAAGATGTATTTTCCGTGGAAGGGATGCAACTTTGATGTGTTCCTTAGTCTCGCCATCCTCAGACAATCTAGTAGCTAGAACTTCATGTCTGTATTGTGACTAATTATTGCTTAGAGCAACTTTAAATGGATTTGGTATGGCCATCACTTTTTTTCTAAGACCTTCTATTAAATAAGTGCCTTCTGCAGTTTTCAATCAGCTTTTTATTTTGATTGTTCTAACTAGATCACAGCCTTAGAAACTTGAGTAATCTGAGAAAGATCTTTTCACCATATACCTAAATAGCTTACAGTGGCACAAAATTTGTAAGCTAATACAAGCTTTCATATATTTTTTTTAATCATCTCAGGTAAACTAGTTAATTTCTAGTCAATGACTACTCCAGAAGAGATTCCTGAAGAATATAAGCATTGAACACAATGAATGCAAGCATAAGAAGAAAAAAAAAAGACAACCCCCTTTTTGTAATGAGTGTTATTATGCTACAGAAGTATGAAATCTAATATGTAATACTGCATTTCTTGGAGATCATCAAAACCTACCTGGACACGGCCCTAAGCAGGCTCCTTGGAGGGACCCTGCTTTAGGCAGGGAATGGGGCTTGGTGATCCCCAGAGGTGCCTTCCCACCCCAGTAATTCTGTGAGTCTGTATTGTGTAAGTAGTGACTTGTTGCACTGCATCCACCCTTGTGCTCTTGATCCCTTAAATGCTGGGCATCTCTTGCTTGTGGGGAAGCTCCTGACCAGGGTACACAGTACACATATATGAGGTAACACGGTTCTCTTTTCTTTTTATGATACCTTAGGTATAGACAAGAGTCAAACAAGTTGAATGCATCCAGGGTGGGGAATGGTTCAGTCTCATCGCACCTTGGGTTAATTCTGTTCTACCAACATTAAAAAAAACCCAAAACCCAAAAAAACCACAGTGAAGATGCTCATAGGGAGAGTATTTATGGTTTGCCCTGACTTGTAAACTGAACAGCTGAACTGACCAGATTAGATACAAACTGACAATGGGAAGACCAGTTCTTTTGCTACACCCCCATACTTGGATCCTGGAATTCTCACCACTGAAGAGCTGAGGTCCATGGAGAGCATTCTGGGATTCAGGTCCTGTGGTGGAGCTCTGTTTCTCTGAGCCTTGCAGACACTGGACATGCCAAAAATCCAAGGAAGGAAGTGGAAAGTGGACTCCTTCCCAGTGGCCCAAGTGGTTACTTTCTGGCCCCAGCTTCTGTCAAGTTTGTCTTCATTAATAACTTTTCTCTACTGCTTGTAGATCTCCTTTGCAAGCAACATGAGACTGACATTTTGAATTTTAGAAGTGACCCCAATTATGTTTGGCAGCAGCAGCAGAGATCCTATTTGTTTTCATCTACTGCCTGCCAGCTAAGTTCAAAATTGTTTGAGCAATCTCTCAAGGCTCCCCTGAGCTACTGCTGCAAGCTTTTTTTTTTTTTTTTTTTGCAACAGTTGCAAAAGTAATCTACACCCTTGTATTTTCAGCATTGAAACTTTCACTGTTCACTGTCCTTGTTCACGGGGAGACTGACATTTAACTATTGCTGAGGCTTCTAAAGCCGAACTATAGTTTCAGGATTCCTATCACACACCTGAGATGTTTTAGTGTCAGAGCTAGTTCAAGCTTTTAATAAGATGCATCTTTGCTAGTTTTTTTTCTTCTTAAATTAAGGGGTGCTCTGGAAGTAAACTGTGGCAGTATACAAGGAGAAAAAGTAAATGCAACCATCATCAGATGAGTTAGATATATGGGAGTACGTTTGTTTGCATGTAGTAATTAAGGTGAATGTTTATGTTAGGCTCCAGTGCACCTTCCCAGGAAACTGTTAGCATTTGCATGTAATTTTGTATGATCAACTAGCCCAGTAATTCTGTCTAGGAGTCACTCACTGTATGTAGACTAGTACTGGGTGTCCCTGTTTTCATCAGTGGTAGGTTAATTGTATTATGGTGGTAGCTAGAAAATGTATTGAAAAAGGTAAAACTGTGTTTAGAGAAGGCAAGAACAAGGCTTTACTAGTCAGTGGTATTTTATGCTAACTCTGTTGTAGGGTGACAATCCTAAGGTTATGAAAGACTGGAAATGGAGGTAGGACACTTCTGCAAGTTGATATAATCTTTGGCATCAGAACTTGTTGCTCACAGGTTATTCTAAGGGTCTTAAAAACTCAGTAAATTATTATTTATTAACCATCATGTTTTAAATACATATTATCTTACTAGAACTTGCAAGTGCTGTTAGTTTTCTAACTTGCTGCCGCTTTGAAACATTCACTATGTGAAAGCTTGTATGCAATAGTATTTTAAGAAAAAAAATTAAAACTGGAAACAAGGTGGTTCTCTAAATTTGTTGTTGTTCCTGTAGCAACTGTTTAACAAACTACCTTCACTTTTGTTGTTCAGTGTATGCGTGAAACATGGTGCCACTCTATGAACAAAGATGCTCATAGGGATGAAGATAAGCAGAACTTTGCGACAAGCAAATGTAAAATCTAACCTTTCACTAAGTAAACACGTTGTTTCAGAAGTAACTAATTGATTGGAAAGCCATCTGAAGACAGTGCTACTTAGGAAGAAAGAAACAATGTTTTCAAACTGATTGTGCTTTTGTCATCTGATACAGCCATGTAAAGAACAGGGCATTTTCTCCTAAAGGGAAATAGTAAAAGGGTCAATTTAAACACCTCAGATAAATAGTTTTGGACTTTCAGTCTTTGAAAAACAAAACAAAAATGCAAACAAAAATTAAATGCACACACAACAGGCCCATCAGTTTTCCCGACTTTCCATCCTAGTTTAAATAAAATTTCACCAAAAAAAATTACTTAGCCTTGTTTTAGGAATTATGACAAAAACGTTTGTGTTTAGTTAGGTGGGAGTTGAGCAGTCAGTATTCTTGACAATACTGCTAGTGGTGTGTGGTGAAGATGTAACCCGTGGTTTCCTTCTGTCATTCTTGTTTGTGTTGCTGTGGTACCATGATGACCCATCTTTGGACTGATGTTTCTTGTACCAGTCTAGATACTGTCTTTCTCTAGGGAATTAAGAACAATCCAGCCCAAGACAACTTGTGGGCAGTTTCTTATGACACTGTGCTTAGATAGCTGCATACTAATAGGAATTCCTGTTTACCACAACATAAAAGCAATAATGTAAACTGTGATGTCTGTGTAATAGAGATGTTTACAATGGTAGCAAATAAAGAACGGGTTATTCCAAAGTATTGTCAGCATTCATGTCTTTGGCCTGCTAGAAAATGTAGCAATTTTCAGTTTCATGCACCTGCACTGGGATATGAGTGAAAGCTTTATCCTACCTTTTTCTTCCCCCCATCCTCCCCACTTGCCTCCAGCTTGTTTACAGGTCCATGGTTCTTGAGCCTGTTATGCAGATGGGCTACCGTACTCTGCTGCAAGTGGTAGAGGTTTATTACTGCTTCATTTCAGTTGCTTTTAAAATCCTCACTTGAAAAGAAGCTCAGTCTTAAGCTTTAAAAAAAACCAAACTAGCACAAAAAAAAAAAAATCCACAACACAAAAACCACGCAACCAAACCGAGCCAAAAACCCCCCAAAACCCCACAACTATTTTGTTTGAAGGACCTGAAAGTTAACTCTCGGCGGCAACTCAAAATGTGAGCATTTTTGTTCAGGAGGAACAAAATTTGAAAGCTGGAGAACAACTCTGAAGAAAGAAAGAGAAACCATCAGGTGTTGATGGTTTGTTCGGTTTTTTCAGTCTCTGTATCTTCCGGCATGCCTTCATACAAGCTATGTTAGATAATTTGCTTGGGTTTTTTTAGTTTATTTATATCTCAGGCAGCCTTTGTTTCTCCTCCTGAATTTTGGAGAACAAATGCTTCTTTTAACGTACCAAAGTGCCATTCCGTGAGAACTACAAGATGTTACTTGTAGAAATTTTTTATTTCTACAGAAGCACAGAACAGGCCCTGCCACTACAGGAACATCCCAGTCCTCCACACTCCAAATGTCAGGCTGATCAGTTATACAAATTGCTATTTTAGAAAATGGGACGAGCAAGCAGCTATTCAGGAAATTTAAATTGAGATATTGAGTACCACAGGAAAGAGAAGAACCAGAGCTTAATTGTCTTCTGAAATGACATTCTTTGAGATATCTGCCACCATTTATCAGGAACATCTTGTACTGCAGTTAAGACTGACTAAGCTGCATTTCACAGCTTGTATTTCCAGCTCTAAGCTACTCTTGCACAGCAATGCTGCTATCAGCACATGTCCCAATTTTCTATTATTAGCCATTTTCCAGTGTAATGTTCACTGCCACATTTTTGTTTTATTATGTGCTGTTGAGCCAATTTCTGGTCTTGCTATTGAATAAATCAACATTTTAAACTGTGGCAGTTTTGGCTGGGGTAGATTTAATTTTCTTCCCGGGGCTGGTTTTGGGCTGTGTTTTGGATTTGTGCTGCACACAGGGTTGATAACACAGAGATGTTTTTGTTACTGCTGAGCAGGGCTTACACAGAGCCAAGGCCTTTTCCGCTTTTCGTGCTGCCACAAAGTTGGGGTTGCCTGGGAGGGTGGGAAGAGACACAGCCTGGACAGGTGACTGCAGCTGACCAAAGGGACATTCCAGACCATGTGACATTGTGCTCAGGGTATAAAGTGAGGAAGAAGAAGGATGAAAGGGGCACATTTGGAGTGATGGTGGTTGTCTTCCTAAGTTATGTGTGATGGGGCCTTGCTCTCCTGGAGATGGCTGAACACCTGCCTGCCCATGGGAAGCACGGAATTCATTCCTTGCTTTGCTTGTGTGTGTGGCTTTGCTTTCCCTGTTAAACTGTCTTTATCTCAACTCACAAATTTTCTAGCTTATACCCTTCTGATTCTCTCCCTGATCCCACTGGTGGGGGAGGGAGAGAGTGGGTGCCTGGGGCTTGGTGGCTGCCTGGAGTTAAACCACAACATTAAGTCACAATTGCAGCTTGAACTATGTAACACTTGACTCAAGACTATCTTCCAGTTGCAAGAAAGAGAAATAGCATAGAAGGAATGTTTTTTCCAGCCAGAGGATAAGGCTCAGTAATAGATACAACTGCTTCACTTTCATTCTCACCCTAACACTTCTGCTCACCTAAACTGGTGAGCTCTAGTCACAGACCAGCCTTTTCCCTCAGCACCAGGAGCTGACACCAGGTTTTGAAGGAACACTGGAACCTCATACTCTAACCAAGCAAAAGGCCAGGATATCATGGCACACTGCCATAGGCTAAGCTGACCTACCAATTCATACACAATTCCTCAGTACTGTCTCATTTGTTCAAAATGTTTTACTCCAAGCCCAACTAGTCCATGTTTCTTACAAAAATGGGTACAACATATCAACTACTTTTTACTGCTAATACCTAATTTCTGATAAAAGGTGTCTTTTAGCTACAGCATCCCTTGTTATTACTGGATTACCAAGAACTGGAGCAGACTGGGCACCACAGGGATGCTGGAAGTTTGCAGAGCAGCAGCACCGGGACTCACCAGGGCATGTACAGTCCAAACCTGTTGAGCTGTTCTCCCTGCCTTTAATACACTGGGACGGCCTTCTCTGACCTACTGCTTCTGTATTCAGGCAAGCTGTAGATTTAGTGTTTATGCAGCAGCTTCGTTGTGTTGCTCTAAGTATTCTGAAGGAATTAAAACTCTTCCTGATGCTTTTTTGTTGGTTACTGTATCGCACCTATTGCTGACAAACCCAACTACCACAGTTCCATTATGATGCTGCAAAATTAAAGATTAGTAACAAAGGCCCTCTGATAGGAGGGATCCAGAAGCTTGTGGAGTACCCAGGAGGTACCAGACCTGGCTGCACAGCCTTCCAAGCAAAAGCACTGTCTCTTTGCCTGACCAGCTGCTTTCACGTTGCTTTGAGGCTGCTCCCGTTCTCTCCCACAGTTCCTCACATGCCACACCATATATCCCACACCAGCCTCCACCATCTGAATTTATGACAGAGCACCTGACTTCTACTGTAACACAAGCTTCAGCATCACTGTGTAAGAACTCAAACTGCTTTTCTCTTTACAACAGTTTTGATGTCATTTTTTCAGTAGGTTTAATACATCACATAATGAGCTTCTTAACTGTATAACACAAACATTTTCAAGTCTCAACCCTCAGCTTTAATACCTGGAACTCAGGAGCTGCAAGATGCTACAATGAAGGAGGTAAGCACCACAGAATTTCCAGCATCTGATGTTAACAGCATCTGACTAAGCTGAAGGACTGGAAGAAAAGCCATAAAGAAATATTCTTTTCAAGTTTGGGCTTTTTGTTTTGTTTTGTTTTGTTTTTTTTTCAGTAGTGAAAGTGTTATATAAAATAACCTATAAAAAAGCTCTATAAAATAGCAGCCCCAACTGAACTCTACAATTCACAGAATAAGGAGACTGTATCTCCAAGCACAAAAAGCACAAGATACATGTATTTCTAAAGCCATACTCCCTTTCCATGTAGCACACCTGCACATACAGTAAGCCTTTAAAAATATTCACATTTTCCCAAAAGTTTCACACCATTGTATGCTGGTCAGTTAAATTCTTGTGTAGCTTTCTGTTCACCAGCTCCCAAACAGCTACTAAAGAACAGGGCACAGCAGATCTTGTCATCAAACAGGAAACTGCCAGGTGGTCCTGATAAGTGAGCAGCCTCATCCAAACAAACCTGGAGAAGATCAGCTCACCTGTCTGCCACTTATGGCAATGCCATTCTTAAAGAGGACCAGGCTCACACTTGGGAGCTTTGCTGATGTGATCAGGAAGGTAAGGAAAGTTACTAGAGCAAAACAAAAATAAGCTGCCTTGTCAACTGGCTCATGTTACACCAGAGATCCACTTATGGATGCTACATCTTGTTACAGGAGCCAGAACAGCAAAATAATTCTTGTGAACTGTTGCGTCCCCTGCCCTGTGGGTGGGGTGGGAACAAAGCTGACAAGTCCTTCGAAGAGAAATGTTTTGGAGCTGTATCCTGTGTGTCTCTAGGGGTGTGAATAAGCTTGCTGATAGGCTTAAATTCACTTTACCGTAACAGACACCTAACAGAGCTGCAAACTTTAAAAGGTCAGTAGTCCACTTAAGGATGTTAATTCTTAGTGCTGAAGACTTCCATGACAGGTTATTCAGCTGCCAGGCATTACAATAAAGCATGCCACTCTGGCCTTGGCATCTTAAGTTAATACGAAGTAATAGTACTCAGAATGGTGATTATGGCTTCAAATTAATATTATCTGATACATATGTAAACACATCCACAGTCACAGCAGAAACACTATAGTGCTTTTCATACTGTTACTGGTAGATGTACTTACATTTGTCTGTGTAATAAAGCACAACCACCTCATTTTCCCTCTAGCATGACTTTAATAGTTAAAAATCAAATCTGTGCAGAGTGTATTTTATTTGTTCACATTACCTATTTGTGGTTAAAAACCACTTCATCTGACAGTTTAAAAGCATTCTTTTAAAACAAAAGAATTAAACATAGCTTGTGCTAAAAAAATCTGCAAGTTACATGGATGCAGTATTATACAAGAGTATAAAAAAATCAACAATATTCTACAGAAAATATTCTCAAAACAGCAAATAAAAATTAGGCATGTAGGCATGATCCTGAAACAAACAAATACGAATTAAAAAACAGCTAACAAAATTAAAAAAAAAATCCCAGATATCTGTATAAAAAAAGCAAAGATTCAAAGTGCAGGTGCTCCAGTTTTCATTTTAACATATTATTCAGTAAGTCAATACAGGATACTGTTAATTTCATATAAAGTGACAGTGTTCTCAGTAAGATTTAAACATTCAGTTACATTATCTTGCAGATTTTTTTTCATTACTGCTGCTTTACACTGTAGTAAATAAAGATGTATGCAATACAGGCTTTTATTTTCTTAATCTAACAAGGATATAATAGGTTGGTGGTAAAGGTTAGTTTTAAGAACTAAGCTATATTTGCTGCAGATCCAGCCTTAGAAGGAGATACATATAATTTTTTTTTAAGCTTTTAAAAACAGACTTCAAATTTTGAAAAGAGACTCTACCAATCTGTTCTGGGACCTGCATACACTGTCTTTGGATAACACCAGTAAAGCTTCCAAGTCCACTGGTTAGGAATACAACCCTGGGCAGGGTCATGCTGGAGATCTTCCTTTGGTGGCTGCAGCTGGGGAAGCGCTTTCCCTCTGTTAAACTCAGGGAAAGGCAAGTGGGCAGAAACCATCACATTTATCCACATTTGCCTGATGTGGCAGCTAGGTTGGGATAGACTTCTCACTTTTACTTGAGCATACCAGTCTCAGGCAGAGGAAGTTAGGAGCCAGGCAGGTGTCACCGAAGTGGTCTTTCATATATTCAAAAAAGTAAAATCAAAGCATACTTTCAAAGCCTCCTTGGAAAAAAAATTATATGAAATAAAATTACGCTTCAAGGATGTTGCCTGGAACTTATTTTCACCTGAGGTCCTTTTCAGGTTGACAGTGTCCCTTTAAATTTTAGGTTCTTCCCATTTTGGTTTTTTTTTTTTTTTACAAGCATCAGATCTCTATATATGTCTATTTTAAAAATGCACATAAATATTGGCATTAAGTTTGCATTTAGAAATGAAGAACTAATCTTTACCATTATACACTGACAGCAATATTAATAATACACACACTTCACTGACAAGCGTTATTTTTTTTTCTGTATTTTGAATAAAATTTGCATTTGTGTAACATTTCCCACAGAAAGAGTGATTATACTTGAAGATAGTTAAGTTTGCACCCTAACATTTTCACATTAGTGAAAACAACTATGTTTTGAAAATACCAGGGCCTCTGCCAAGTACTAATAAATAGAGAATAAAAAGAAAAAATAAAATAAAAAACCCGACTGCCTTTTATCCCGACATAGTAGAGATTTCATAGTCACTGGCGGAGGTTATTGGTTTACCCCTCATCCTGATGTTTTTAGCATTAGTAATCCTAGCCATCATGGACACAGGCTTGTCAAAGTACCTGACCAGCGCTGGCTCAGTCAAAAGGGAGGCTAAAAATTGTTCAAAGGTGATGGCCCAGTCCCTGTCAATGCTCATGCTCCTGCGGAGGGCAGGGGTGTGGTTGCTCCGCACCAGAACTGTGTCTTCCCCAATGTCCTCGCAGTGCAGCTTCTCCTCCTCGTGTGAGCCTGCGCTCAGCACCGAGTAGGAGGACATGGAACTGTCATCTTTCGTGTCATCATCGGAAATGAGCATGGAAGAACAGGCTCCGTTGTCCCTGGGCGAAGAGTCTTCCAGCTTAATGTCTTCCATCTGCATGCCCAGGGCGCTGTTGGCGCAAGCAGCCTCCTCCTCGCTGGCCATGAGGCTGCCCTGGAACGCCTTGTGCTGTTCCAGGGGGTACTGCTGGTGCTCCTTCTTCTGGAACAGCTCACTCGGAATAGCTTTGCTGCAGTTGTTGCTGCTGTCTGTGTCATTGGGGGGCTGCACGCTGAAGAGCTTCCCAACCTCCCCGATCTCCAGGAGCAAGCTCGTCACGGCAGCTGTAGCATGGTACAGGTCCTGCTCGTTGGGGTCTTCACTGAACATGTTGTACATCGTCTTGCACAGCTCAATGAACTGCCCCTAAACACAGGGGGAAGAAACATTAACAAGGGCAAGAAAAAATCATGCTGACATCTTCCAAATCAGTTTTAAAAGTCTGGGATTGAGGCATGATGCAAGAGTTTATGTGACTAAAGCAAAATTCAAAATAACCCAGGTGCAGTCTAGGAAGCAATTTCTATGACTCGGCAGTCAGATATGTTGCATCT
The DNA here is from genome assembly GCA_013399875.1 of Gymnorhina tibicen. Taxonomy (NCBI): domain Eukaryota; kingdom Metazoa; phylum Chordata; class Aves; order Passeriformes; family Artamidae; genus Gymnorhina; species Gymnorhina tibicen. Next base: position 303,355 of record VXAZ01007860.1, read on the forward strand.
CTCAAAGGTATTTAGAATAAATTATTGAATATTATGTCCAACGTATCACAAATATAATTCTCTGCAGCCACAGGAGGGCAACAGAGGGTGAGCAGTGGGACACTTCACATTCATTTTGGTGAATTTTCATGTAGGAATGATGCTAAGTATAACTAAGGGTTTGCTAAAACTGATGAGAAGTAATGAAAAATGAAGACCTGCAGCACTCTTTAGTTGGATACAAGTCTCTTGAAATTCAAAACTCATGAATAGGAAGATTTGCTCAGGGCTACCTTAAGTAGGAATCATTGTTCTGCAGAGAATAAACTTTCCCTACGTGCTCTGGAGGAAACAGCTATCCCAGTGGGTCTCCTCCTCCTTAAGAGCTGTGGATCTAAGGGGAATGAGACTAGCAGTACAAATTGCAAAATATAAAGTACTTCTTTCAGGTTATGCTTATTAGACATTAAGAGCTGGCTGGTAATATTCAGTGTTACATCCTTTGTCCAGAGATCAAAATAATATGCTACCATACCTATATGTGTGTGTCTCATCTTTGGGATGTTTTGGGAGCTGAATGCCAGTTACAGTATTTTGTAAACAATGAACTTCTGCAATCAGCAGAGTGCTGCTCTGGTAAAAAAGTCTCTGCTCGAAATAAAACCTTTGTTCAGTGTTAATGCATTGAATATTTATATATATGTGAAGAAAGTTGAAAGTTAATGAAAAATAAATGTCAGCAGAAGTACCTGATTCAGCTTTGGCAACTCCTTTGTGTTTTTTGCTTTGGATTTATTCTCTTGGCTCCACATTCTCAGGTAATTGCGATTCTCTTGTGAGCTCTTCTTGCCTATTGCCAACAAATTACCCAGAGATGGAGGAAAAAGTCCATGAAGAAACCTTAAATTATTACCTTTATTCCCCACTTTAAAAAGGAGCATCTTTACATGAAATGAAAGATGTAACTCACACAGAGACACCAAGCATACCTTTGTCTGTTTTCAGACTCACTGTAACAAACCCATCATCTACTCCATGTTTGTTCCTGCTGTCTAGGCCAACAACTAGGAAGTGGAGGGGCAGGGGGAGAGAGAGATCAGTGTGGGTTTAGATATAGACATTGTCTTCACGTGTACAGTGCAAAATAACAAAATGTTTACAAATATTTACAAACTCTGCAAAAAAAGCAGAGCAAAAATTACAGGAATAAATGATGATTTTTGCGTATTCTTAAACCTGCCGGCAAATTCAATTTAATTTATAATATCACTACTGAGGCTGGGACAATCTTAGGTTTTGTTCGCATAGTACAATGATTAACTCGTGCTAACACAACTCAACTCCTAGCATGATGTATGTTTGGTGATTATACTAGTGCATCTTCTTTTGCCTCTCAGGACTTAAAATTGCCATTTCTAGTCTATTAACTCTTACCTATATCTTCAAACAACTTTCCTCCCACTTATAACCTGAAGGATGGGTTATATTTTTCTTGAATCAGAAAGAAACTTCAAGTATCTCAAGAAAGAGAAAGCCATTTAAAGCAGCAGTGATGAGACGCTGGCTCTCATTAGGGCACATAAGATTTCAAACTGCTGAGCTACATTTTGATGTAACTTTTGCTCTTGGTTTTTTAGAATGTTTTAAGTTCTGATCCAAATACATCTTGAAAGCCAATCTATTCTTACTCTCCACAAAATTATTTCTACTACAACACACTGATGGCATTATTCTGAAAGTACTTCTGCAATGCACAATTCAGGGGGACTCTTAGTGTCCACATGCCCGCACCTCTAAAGATATCAACACATCTACAGATGCTTCATACTTCTTTTTACAGAAAATACTTTGCTAACAAAGTTTATTAATCTAGTTAAAAAGTAGCTCCCTGAGAAGACATGTTGATTGAAATGCTTCACCTCATCTTCTCGTACCCAAGACAAAAGATGCCTACCATGTGTACAGTCTGGTGTGATGTCCTCAAAAAAGTATTGAGTAGCTTCAAAAGCAGAGTCTGGCTCTTCTTGCTCAGGGGATGGATCTAAGCAACACAGTAAAATTCTTTCATTAAAATTTCCACCCTTTAATTAAAAAGTGAAATATATTTCCATTAATACATTTAGAATGTTGATTTCTAGAAGTAAAAGTATGAGGGTGTGATCGGCTAGGAATCCTCTCTTTTTAACCCACAGAAGATAAACAACTGCACCTCAATTGTCTCCTTCCCAACATCCAATACTGTCTCACAAGGAGCTGCTTGCTTTCAGAGGCTGGCTTACCCATCTTCCCATGTCTACTTCCATTACTTTCTTCTGTGCAGCTCAGTGTGTCCTAAGCAGGGTGTGAACTCTTTCCTAGCTGGAAACATCTGTCATCATTTGGTATGAGCTTACCAGTCCCCAAATACGAGAAGCTGCATTCTTAAAACCAGATCTTTTCTGTAATAGATAATTTTTTAAAAAATTTGAAGTATTTTTAAAAAGTACTTCAAGTATTTTTTTCCCAGTTAAATCACTGAATCACTCAGGCCTACCTCCAAGCAAAACCAGCTGGGAGCAATCAGGGATGCATGTTCAAAGCATACAAAGGTGAATGTCCTCTCAAAGTTTTTAGGTATGTTTAGAAGAGCATGTAAATGTGCACAAGAATTAAACTACCCAAGCAGTTGCAATGTTCTTAAAGTGCAGGTTCAGTGAGGCCAGCAGTAGGTTCTTTATGGCATGTGTGTGACAAGCTAGAGAGGGGACAGTTCCAGTATAGCATTTTCAAAACTGTTTTGAGGTGTTTTCATCCCCTCTCCACCCTTAACTGCCTCTGTCACTTAGCTGAGTCCAGGTTTGCACAGCTCCCTGGAAGACACAGCTATGAAACGACCTGGAGCTTCCCTCTGCAAACAGTTGTGTCAGCCCAGAGGGGAAACCAAGAAGAAAGCCTGGGGACAGAAATGAGGAGCCAGGACATGCAGGAACATTTCAAACTAGCTTAATTTTCAGACTCTTAAATAGAGTGCATTATGGTAACAAATGTTGAAGAACACTGGATTTATGTCTGGGGGATACCACCAACCCCAGCTTAAAAGGCAAGAGACACATAAATGTTTGTGGAGGAAGTAATTGAGGGCTGTGAGGGTGCTTTCAGACTTTCCAAATCTCTGTCTGGTTAGAGTAGAAGCTCCCTTATTTTACTGCTGCATAAACAGCTACAATAATTGCCACAAATTAATTTTTAATTGGGAAAGCCAGTTATAAACATCTCTGCTCCAAATTTCTGTTCTCAGCAAAACAAGAGCTATTTTAACATCATTTACTTACCAGGCAAAACATGCATTTTATACAGTAGCTTCAGCTTCTCTGTAAGATCTCCATGGCACGCTGCACCTAAACAATTACATGCAGTACATTACTACTTCAGCATGCCATGCCATTTTATTTATTATTGCTGCAATATTTTGGTTTAGAAGCTGCTACATTCACTCTGGGAAGTACTGTACCCCTCTACAGCTCGAGATCATAAGGCAGTCACTTGAGTTCTAAGATCATACAGTAGAAATAGTAAGAGAGCACAGACAAATCTACCCTGAATTTCATACTTCAATCTTGGGTCCTTTATTAAATGCCTAATTCATAACACTCCATCTATGGTTAGGGCATTATCACTCAGAAAGGCCTCCAGCTGGAACTTAACAAGACCTTTTTTGTCAGGACTTGAAACGTTCTGATCTGAGGATCCAGTAACAACATCACATGTCTCAGAGCAGTAAGATATTTACCAAAAAAAAAAAAGAAAATTCAAGTAAACAGTATTTGTCATAGCTTAGCCATGGACTAAACTGATGTTCAGGCAATACTTTCTAGTGATTTTTCCACATCAACCCCTATTCTTTTCTGGATTACACTATAATTAGCTGTATGAAATCCAAGACATCTATTGAAGTCCCTCCTTCCAAATAATTAAGTGGATATCAGTTAATTTTGAAGTAATGAAATAACTGATAATCAGACTTTTTTATAAATCTCACTTCTTGTGACATGCCATTCATAAATAAATGAATTAACCTTCAATAATTAGATTGTGCAGAAATTTATTTTACCTTATAGGTGACCGTGTCAACTTACCTCTGCTATGCAAACTACAAAGTGTGGTGTGGCAAGTACTAACAATCACAGTCTCTTGTAAAGCTTAACACTGCAATAAATACAGATGATAGGCCAAAAAATTGAGTACATCTACATTAGCCATTTTGCTTTCAACATGGTCCTTTTTAAGCACAAAACCTCGTTATGTTCCTATCTGGTGTTTCACACCATGCAGACAATGCTTTCTCTTCTGGTAAAGGCAACATGAAATAACCAAAGGACAGAATGGGCTGCACTTCTGCATCCTCCATCAACAGGGAACTGCAGGGAAACAGTCACCAAAATAGGATTCAGGGCCCGGGGTGACACGTGCAGGCTTGTTCCTCTATCTGCCCCCAAATATGAAGAGAACTGAAAAAGCTCCATAACTTCTGTTTGAGATCAATCTGTGTGTGCTTCCTGATGCACACTTTTCCTTCCTCCTAATGCGTCCCTTTTCCTTTTTGCTTAAAATTAGGAAGAGCATTGCCAGCAGGTCAAGGGAGGTGATCCTGCCCCTGAAAGGCTTGGAGAAGTGGTGAGGTTAACACTGCTTTTTGAATATCCTCCTGCATTCTGTGGCTGAAAAAAACCTGTTTGCAAAAAAAAAAAAATACACGCAGGTACTCCTTGCAAGACACAGATTTCATGGTGCTGACTTTGACAGGAGGCTGTGACAAATGCTGCCGTCAACAGCAGCCACTGGAGAAGTGGGAGAGCTGCGTGCTCTGAGAGGGGAGTATTGCAAAAACATGATGGCAGGCAGGAGGCCACTCTGAATCTATGTAGAGATCTCTGTAGTTTACTTGGATGCGCAGTCAACAACTGTCATGTTATAATCCAGGGTGCTACAGGGGTGCAGCAGAGCTTTGTCATGAGTGAATAACCCAAAGAGCTCCTAACCAAGGCTGAAAACCTCTTCTAAGCAGCATAACTCACTGGGAAAACCACTCCTATATTTGGACTATATTATTATAACAGGGCACACAGTAAACATCAAGAATACGCCAAATTATTCCATCTTTGCACAGGTGAGGCCCTAGAGGCACCTGAAGTAGGAGGTTCTTATGCTATTTGTTGTAGGGACAATGAAAAAGAAATGGAATTATTAAAAGTCCTGGGGCATGGTGAAATATGCTCAAACAGATCCATTGTTCTTTTGTTGACTGTGCTTGTCCTTCCTACCACTCACATGCTTCTCAACGAATAAAGGGGTCACCAGGGTTGACTTATTTTTTAGGGGGGGAAAGAAAAAGGTTTTAAATTACACCACACTGGGCTTAGTTTCTGAAAAATGTGAGTTTGCAGAATGAGCAGTTTTGATTGTTTTGCCCATTGAAGATTTTAGTTCAGTCATGTTGGCTTACAGCCACACTTGTGCATTTTACATTCATTTCTGTTCACAGTGCTCAAGACTGGCCCTTGTTCTTATTATTCATTATTGGTTCCAAAACATGCTGTCTCAGTCAATAACTGGTTGACTGTTACTAACAGCATCCTGTAAACAGGAAGAGTAGTGTAATAAGACAACCTGGGTCCTCAAAAGGCCAATGACTGTTACCTGGCAAACAGTACCTCAAATACAAATCACTGCATCATGGGAAGCACTGGGATTTTTTGAGTGGTGTGAGGGGAGGTGTGCAGCCAGTTTTACTGTCACAGCTATTTAGCACTTAAAAGAGAACAGGTGCTACCACTGCTGTACAGAGGTTTTAATGCAAGGCTGCATTTGGAGCCCTAATGCTTAAACATACTGTTACAAAGAGTTGCTGAAAGCCAGACTGGGAAACCTTTTTCACTCTCAAAAAGGATCAAAATGTAGAACTGGAGGAAATTCCAGGTTGCCATGAAATGATACATGGTTGATAATGAGATGTTGGTCACTTACAGTGAACAACTCCTGCTACATTCAAAAAAGGAGCGGCTGGCTCCTGCCTCATCTTTACTAATCCTGGGGCTCGTGATGTTGACTTCCACGTCCTGAAATCTTGCTTCTTCAAGACTAAAAACACTCAGCCTCCCTCTCTGACCTGCACCTCCACTTTCTCCTTTTCAGGGGACTTCCAAACTGCTTTCTGCCGTCTTGGTTACTGATCTCAGAAGCAACAGAGGTAGTAGCTCACACTCTTAACTGTGACTAGGAGTAATACACCATTAAGCACATGCATTGCAGTTAATTTTTGTGTTGAGAGTTCGCAGTCAGTGAAATCCTCAGGTCCTAATGGATCTGTTCATGTGTGGTCCTTTTCCCAACGTGATACGCCACTGGCTCATGTAGATTCACCTACTAAGACCAGCCTAAACCCCAGAGGGAACCACTGTCACAGGCATGACGAAGTGAGCTGAACAGAAACAAACTGGTTTGTTACGTTATTCTGAAAGTGCTGTGGATCCTCCTTACTTAGCCCAGAGACGAATTCACGGAAGTTGATGAGCAGGTCTCCATTTTCATCCAGAAGCCTGAACAAGCGGGCAGCCAATATATCTGAGTGAGTTCCACATGCCCAGGGGAAGAGGAGGGCGAACATGCCCTTGAACTGCTCGAAGTCAATGCGGTACTGCTCCAGGTAAGGCAGGCTGGGGTCGTGCCGCTCCGTGGCATTGCTGTTTCCTCCCCAGTAGCAGCTGGTCAGGTGTTCTGCCTGAACAGAAGGTAAACACCATGACATTGTCAGCACCTCTATAAACAATTCATTGCTCCCCACGATAAAAAACATTCCAAAGAACTCTTCCACATGCATTCTTAAACCAATGCAAGATAACATGTGTTTTAATTTATCCAGCCCTTCCACTTTTGGAAGAGGTTTCTCCTCTAACCAGCATAAAAAAGCATCCCTCTATAAAAAAAAAAGAAGATAAAGCAAAACTTTTTTCTGCCTCCCAGACAGATGAAACATGAAATACCTGTTTTGGCCAGAGCTGTGACTTCACAGGCTTGTTGTGCTTAGTCAACCTCTGCACCCTCATCATGCAGTCAAGTCAGAAGTCTCATGAAATCTTTATTTAATCTTTAATCATATGGAAATAGATGTTTATTTGGAATATTTTTTGTTGCACTGTAGAGTCTCAAAAATACTGAATGCTATACTATTCTTACAGTCTTACTGAAGTCAGTGGAGTTTCTGGAGCGCATTTTGGCAGAATCTAATTCAAAATAATTCAGAAGCTTAGAGAAAAAGATCCCAGCACTGCACAGAGATCGACTAGGGAGGACTGTCTGACTTGGTCTCACTTATTTCATGGAAGACTAAAAGAAGGCACTGCAAGATTTGGACAAATTGGACTTGTCATTACAGATGGGAAATTAAAAGGAAATAAATTCTTCATCATATTAAAAAAACCAACTCTGTTATAAAAAAACAGAGGAAGAAAGTAATTTGTTTTAAGACATTGTGCATGAAGGTGAAGCCAAAACATTTAAATGCTCACCTTTAAATTTGTGGACCTAATGGCACTGTTGTAAAATCAACTTACAAAGACGCATCACTTTGTGACTAATTAAATTCCCGTGTAATGCATTAAAGCATTAACAATGGCAAAAATCAGCTATTGCAATATGAAAGTATTAACTGTCTGAGATAATAGAATAATTGTGATAAATTCCAAAACTTGGGTCAGGTAGGGAGAGACATATGTTTAGTTTCTAATGACTGATCAAAAGCTGCTATCTACTTTTTCATTTAATAGTTTTCATCAGTATATACTTTTTTTCCATGGACAAATCATTTAGTGAATTAATCCTTTCCAGATGTTTTAAAACCTGCTTGAGTTTTTATTTTTTTGTATATCAATAATACAGCCGCTAAGTCAAGTTTGTATCAAGATATCCAATAATAACTGACAGACTTGACCTGGTGCTTAGACAAGACAGAGTCCCACATCAAAAATGAACATTTACACTTCCTGGAGGCAGATGATTTTATCTTCACTTAGCTTTACCTTGAAAAGCACATATAGTTCCTCCAGTTCATCGATAGTAAAAGAAGTCTCTGTCACAATAGTCCGTACCTTTTGAAACACAACATTAACAGTTACAGATTTGAAATCCATGTTTCACTGAAATGCTAATTTAAACTTCAGAAACTGACTGAACTTAGTATTTGCAAAGAACATTATTTCAGTACTTACCACATTGCGCTTTGTAGTATCTTCGAGGGTTTGGATGACTTTCAGTCTTTGTTTGAATCTCATTTGTTCAATCAAATCTGCCCGGATACTTCCAAATTTCTTGAAAGAGAAAAAGTAGTACATGACTGTCTGTGTATTAATATTCAGAATATTTACCTTGCCTTTAATGTATTTGAGAAACTAATTTAATTACATGATGTACCACAAATGAAACTGCTGTTAATGCATTTTTCTAATACATTACAAAGTTAGAAAGACTTTAGGAATATATCACTAGATTTTATTTTTCCCAAGAACTTATTTTAATTTGAAAGGTCTTTATTCAATTTCAAACTCATTTCAAACTGTAATCTTAGCAGTTAGAAACTTCTTGCTTGGCAAATCTCTGTGAACAGATTGTTTCGTAAGTCCTTCTGTAGAGTTTTATTTCAGCTTGTCCTGGAATGTCTCATTATCACAACAGAAAGAGGATATTAAACTAACTGGATCTCTAGTGGCTGAGACAGTACAACAGTCCTTACATTCTGAAGATACGAAACCAAGTAGCAAGAATGCAATTTCCAGTAGTGAAATACTCTTTAATACCCAAGTCTTATTTTCAGAAGTTTTTTCACAATGCACATAACAGTGTCAGGGAGCTCCTGCGCACACTACAAAAGCATCCTAGGGGGAAAACCTACTAGGAATAATATTCCATGTTTTCATATGCAGAGGAATGCCTGATCCCTAAGATTCATTTTTGTAGAAGTTTCTTGCCATCCAAAATCCTCTTTTAACACACTGAGGAATGCACAGACGATCAGCAGGAACAATAATGCCAGACATGAACTACACCACATATACAGCTATATAAGGGTGGCAGGACACACCATTTCATACAGGATGGATTTATATTTCCAGTGCAAGTGCATCTACATAAGCAGGTCATAATTTCTTGGCACATTCTTGTAAGATGAAATTAATGCTAAAGCTGCATTTATCTGTAAAGGTGTTCACCTTTATCATGTACCTTGGGAGTAAAAAGATGCTTCATGTACTCGTAAGAATTTTGCAAATAAAGAAGTCTTTTGACAAAAATGGAATGTAGATAAACATTCAGGAACATCAAGCATCAGAGAGGTCACAAAACCTTGAAAAGACAGATCTTTTGTGGCTCTGAGGCCACATTTATTCCAGTAATCAAGTTTATTCACTGGTCTGAGGGCCAAATAAGAAGGTCTGCCCACATCCATATGACTAAAACTCATGTAGTCTACCAAAAAGGAAGGTTGCAGGTCATTACCTTCTGGGAATGGTCCTTTGCCCATGCAAAGTTTCAAACTGTACAAGGAGTTGTTGGAAGGGTGTCACCTGTTCTAGGTCAAAACAGTATCAAACCTTTCCACAGCATAGACCTTCGAGTGTCAGCTCTTTAGTTAAAATGGCCAAGATCCAGATACTACTGTATACACAGCTGAAGTGTTGAAGGCCTATTTTTTTTTCCAAATTAGCTAACACACAAATGAAATTACTTAAACACGTAACAGCTCTGATTATGAGTCTACACTCACTGCTAGTGAGTTACGCACAGGCTTTTAAAACTGCAGTGATTATGCATTATTTCAGTCACTTCTACTATAACTATTATGACACCAGGATCTGTGACTTCTGAATTAAATACAAAATTGAATGAAAGGATAAGAGAGTTCTTACTAAAAACTGTTTTCAGTAAATTAAGAAAGCACTGGCAGTGTAAAATGCACTTGTTATGTATATTCTCTTATTTAAAGACTGGTTCTCCTTTGAAAGTAGAAAGTCTGCTCAATATCATCAGAGAGAGGGGTGCTAATCACTTATTTATCAAAAAATTCTTCTGCATCCCTTTGCCAGTGCCATCAAGTTCTCAGACTCATCACGTTCCCATGACAAATATCATAGGACAGTCTGGAAGGGACAAGGTTTTCCCCTCTCCTTGGGGATCGTGTGTGTATGCTTGAGGGAAGGCAAAGGTCTCCAAAAAATCCCACATTTTCTTCAGCTGTAGGTCTTCCTATTATTTTTAAATGATAAATGTCTACAAGATTAAGAATAGATGGTTACCCAGCAAGTACTCTTGCTAGTTTAAATTCCAAAAAATAACAAAAATACGCTCACTTAGTTGATATTTCATTCTTAGTAGCTGTAACAAAGCTAGCAGTGAGTTCCCAGCCCTGACTGCACATAGCTAATCGAGAAACATAACAGGTGTAACAGATGCCTTAAAGTTTTTGAATCTTAATAGTTTACTAAAGAATTGTTGGGGTTTTTTTCAATGAATTAATTAACAGCAACTCTCTTCACACTAATTCTCTTTTTGCAAACAGGTCCTGCTTTCCTCACAGTTCCTCACTCCCCATGCTACTTGTTTTGTCTAATTATACTGAAGTGCAGCTGGTTATTTACCTAGAAGGAGCTACAAGGTTCTGTGCTGCAGAGGGCCCAAAAAGACAGACTGGCTCTGCATGGAGTCAGGTTATTCATCTTAGAGCAGTTATGCCAATGCAAGCAGTCTTCACGGTGCAGAAAATGGAAAAATGCAAGGGAAACACAATTTCACGTAAACTCCATCCTGGCCATTCTGACATCTACCAAACATCCGTCTACCCTGATATACTTTTCCTTTCAGCACAGAATACACTAAGGACTGCCTACTTCCTTATTAAATGTGGTATGTTAAAGCAAGGGGGGTTTAGGGACATAGGAAGTGCCTTTGAGAAAGCTGTGCTACTGCTAAGTATAAACCAACTTCCTAAACTAAAATTACTCATTTACCCTGCATGTCAATGGAAGGGAATAATGGAAATTAAGGAGAAAAAATCTTTACAGTTTTTCTGTAATTTTTATAAAAAATGGGTATGTCAGTGTAACCATCAGAGGTATTTTAACTGATGGCTTTTTTTTTAATTTAAGGACAATGAAACCAGTCTGCAGATTTTAATTGGTTTTGCAGGCTTTGTCCTCTCCTTTATAGATACTAGTTATTACCAGCTCCTTTCACTTGAATTTTTTTTAGCTTTGGTGATAGTAGAGAATATAGTGGCCCATGGTCACAATCAGCTTGTTAAGAAAAAAAAGGCAAAACAAACAAAAGTTCCATTGATAATAGAAAGGTCTTCTGAAATCATACAGATTTCACTACTATTTCAGTTTGGAAAAGTACAAAAAAGCTTAAATGAGAATTTGCATTTTTCAAGTTAAAAGTTCAGCCTTTTATTTGTAAATCACTTTTTGGCTGTGGGCTGCTCTCCTTTGAGGCCTCAGACTTCTCTATGAAACAGCTCCAACTAAAAATTTTGGTTAAAACAAGAAGAAAGTCTAACTCCTCTTCCTTGCTCCATTTCAGCCTTCTCAGATGAGTCTGCATTTCTTTCATGTCCTTTCTGTTTCAAGCAAAGCCAAACTACAGAGTATCAAATTCCTCTGTGAAGCAGAAGTTGTGTGCTTTGTCAAGTTCCTGTTAAGTAGTCTTATCCTACCTCATAGGAAGACCTGATTAGCCTGAAGATATCCACCTCAGGATAAGGCTCTACATCATCACTGAGCAGGGAGTGAAGATGAGGAATGGGAGGAAGAGTGCTGTCTTTATTAGTTATGCTGTCCAAATATCTGGTGGGGAAAAAAACCAAAGAAATGAGAAATCCAAGATAAATTTGTACGCCCTCCCTTCTGAAGGTTAACAGTATACAGGTTACATACTGATTATTATATGTAAAAACAATCAAAAACTATTCTCTAGGAAGAGTAAGGTTATACTACTGAAATTTATTATGAAAAAAATTCCAAAGTTCCAGCAGCATCTTGGAAACTGAACATGCTACCAAAGCACAAGGAAATCAGAGGTTACACTCAGCAGCATTAGTTCCGATTAAATGACTCAAGCCACTCTCTCTATCATCCTCCTGTTTCACTGAAATCTATTTGTTCAAGATCCTACCTAATTCTTATGAGTTCTACTTAGTCTATTCCCAAAACAATTTGCCTTGACATCAAGGCTTTTTTTTAGTAACATTTAAAAGGTAGCAGGCTGAATTAACAAAACTCATGTAATCCACTAAAATAATGAATCAAGTCAAATTTCTATAACCAGGTTTGGGAAGTTTATTTGAATGTCTTGAAAGAAGAATTAATATCTTGTTGGTCACTTAGCATTATTTTAAAATAATGTAAGAAGTACCTTATGTGGATGAAAGGGGACTATAAGCATGTAAAAGATCTACATATATGGTACTGGTTTAAATTTAGTATTTCAACATAGAATACAAATCAGAAAAGCAAGCAAAAAAAACCAACATGAAGATACTTAATTTTCTGTAATAAATACCTTCCCAAGACTGTCATGGCTTCTCCATCATCTTTACAGTTAAGCAGCTTGTCTACATTAGCTTCGAGGACAGCAAGTGCTAACTGAAATATCACCTTTATTCCTTCACAGAAGAAACAATCCACAACCACCACTGCACTTTCAAATGGCATTACACTGAGGAAGAGAGTGAGGAACCAGGACAGGGAGATGGTGGAGATTACACCCAAATCCTGCATGCAGTCATAAAGCTGTGGAATGTAGTCATGAGCCAACTCTTCAAAGACACCCTGATCCACCAATGCTCCTGTTAAAGACAAATAAAGTTGAATTAATTCAGGAGCAACTGACACATTGCCATTTAGGGGAGAAAAAAAAACTTCCATATATTCTATATATATAAATAAAAACCCTAAGAATAATTTTGCATGGTGCTTATGCACATTTTCTCACTTTCAAATAAGTAACAGAATCCATTACACTACTGAGCTATATATACAAATTGAACTGTAATAACGTTTCTTCTGTTTTAATTATACACTTCATAATAAATAAAAAAGGATTAATTTGGTTTAGCACCAGCAGAAGTTAAATAGTAGCTTGACATTACCATTACTAATTGGAGTAAGACCTCAGCATCACCTTTTGAATGAGGCCAGGGTGACTGTGAGGGTTTAGATTTAGTTCAAGCGAACCCCATGTTATACATTCCATTTTAACCAGGACAGGAAGAATAATTTCAAAGGCTGAGTATCTCAAGTATTTGTGAGATATAGTAAAAACAGATTCCATGATAAATTGAAGTCACTCACTTCCACGTACACAAGGAAGCTCATCTGACAACAGCAGCTTTCTGATACTTTCAAATCAGAGGTACAGGCACAAAGATTTCTACTGCAAACTGCTAAAGCTCCTGTTTCCACCTTACCATAATCAGCTAACTGGATCATCTAAAACTCAAATTTTAGGCTCCCATCTCTTCTTAAAAATCTACTTTGCTTAAGACCAATTTAGACTGCCATCTCATCCTAAGTGATAAACTATTAACTATAACTATCCCTCTTTAGGAAATTGTCTTTATTCTCCTGAGCAAGCTGTCTTGTCACTAGCATGCACAGATACATCTACCAATATATTTGTTTCAGTTCAAATATCACCAATTAATTTGGTTATTTTTTGTAATGTTGTTTCAAAAATGCCCCCATAGCATACCAACAACTCTTGTGTTGTAGTAGTCAGGCAGCATACGTTCACACAGAGCCACCAGCAGCCAGAAAGCTTCCTCCTCTTTTGCATAAAGGAGGAGCACTGAAGTGACAATATTCATAGCCTAAAAGAAAGGGAAATACAATTATTCAATATCTAGCACGGTACCTCGGCAGGTAAGTGGTTAGGAAATTAGCTACATCTCTCCCTGCAGATCCCGAACTGTTCAAGTACTTCCCTGTAAAAACAGCAGTGTTTCCCAGTACTCAAAGAAAGGCTTAAGAAAGCCTCAAATCATTAAAAAATTTTAAGATTTTTCCTTAGTTTTGTTGTTGTTGTTTTACTGGGGGTTTTGGTGGGTTTTTTTGGGTTGGTTGGTTTTGTGCTGCGTATTTTTTTTTTAAGAAATCAAGATTTTTTTCCTAATCAAGGGCTGGCTCAGGTCTGCAAGCATCCCTGTCATACTGATACTGATATTCTGCCATAGGTGCTCTTGGGGAATCTGGGTCTGGTGCAGCCAAAACACCCCCCACAGCACTAGTGATGTGCCTGAATTCTCACTGCAGCTGGACCAAATCTCAAGGTTATTAATAACTGTGACAGCTTTAGGGACCGGAACTGAAGTGTCTTTCTACTGCTCCTCTGTTAAATAATCTTTATAAATATTGTAGCTATTACTTAGTACCACACTTGTTATTAAATAATTTATGATGGTATCTGTTAGAACTGCTTGCACTAACTCATGTTGCACCTAGAAGTCTTAACAGTCAGGCATTAATCAGGCTTCTTAATACCAATGAACTTAAGTTTCCTCTTTGCAAAAGTATGTAGGAGGGCAAATTAAAGGCCCAAGTGATAAACCAAATTATATAGTAAGAAGGAATGATTTAGGACCAGAAACTAAAGTGACTTGAATTATGGACATAAGAACCTCAAAACCATGCACTGGAGTCAGCATTAACTCTACAGATACATGGTTGGGACTCACAGTGATATCTCCTAGGACGCTTTATTTTTTGCCAAGTGTTTGGGGTTTTTTTGCTTGGTTTTTGGTTGTTTTCTTTTTTTGTTTCTTTTTATTGTTTTGAATGATTGCATGGCACCACTGAAAGAGGAAAGGAGGTTCTGGAGGGTTATAACTAATACATTGAATAATACTTCATGATAAGATGACTAGATAAAAATAGACAAAAATTTAAGGCTGAACACAAAGTGTTTTGGTTTTGAGGGGATTTTTTGTTAATAAGAAAATAACACTTCTTCAGGGTCCATTGTCATTTTCTGTCGACAGCTCTGTTATCAGCTGTCCAGTTCCTAGATTTACGAGCAGAAAATATGCTTACAGAAAACATCTCTCAACATGTGCTGCTAATACTGCTGTTAGAGCAGGTCCTTGTGTGACATCCCTCTGGCCTCAGCATTCCTGCCTCTCTGCGGCACTGAGGCTTGAGCTCACAGCATCATCCACACCTCAGTGTACTTCACACAGCCAAACACACATGCACATGACTGAAGAAACAGGACTGCAAGGAAAGGACTGGAATTCCAGAAACTGAAGGACTGCAGTGTATTTCAATTACCTGACAATATCCTATGTTTGGATTTCTGAAAGCATAAGCTGTCAAGACTCTCCTTAAAGCAGCAATACCCATCTCATTCTGGAATGCAGGGTGTTCTGGAAGGGAGCGGTGCAGATCCCTCTCTATCTCTTCTGTAGCAAGATTGTATTTTCCCATCGATTTCTCCACTAGGTCCTCATAATAGCCAGGATGAGTGGCCATTTCATTAATGGCTCCTAGGAGTGGGAGAACAGTGTTAAAATCAGGAGGAAAAGAAAGGTTTAGCAGGTACAGTATTCCAACATGATGGTCTACTCCCCTTCCATCCTGAATGTTACAAAGAACTTTGAAAGCAAATATGAAAATATTATTTCTTTAAGGGGATTTAAAAAAAAAAAAAAAAAGTGCTTTGGTGATTATCAACCCTTCCTGTCTTCTCTACAGGCATTCTTATAATGAGGTTAAAATCTCTCTCAGCCAGAACAAAACACAAGGCATGAAGAACAAACCAACTGTGCAGTCACATGGTATCATGAGCTCCCTCTGCAGCTGGCTGTGGGTTTGGTTACCCTAAATAGCTCAAAACTTGTCTCTGAGAAAGCTACTTGCCCTGAGGACAGAGTAGATTAATGTTTGGTTGCAGAGAGTATGATATGTCAGCCAAAAGCAAGGGACAGAAAATCATGAGCTCTATCCTTACTTCTGAAAATGACTGTCATCTTGGGCAGGGCACTCAGCCTTAGGGATACCACTGTATGCCCAGAGAGTTGCTATGGGATTTCACTAGTGACTTTACAACTTCTCTGGAAATGAAAAGCAATTGTCAATAGCACAAACTAATGTACATAGAAAATATGAATTATAGATACACCATGAAAATTGGTCCAAACTAGCTCTTAATAGGACACAAAACAGAGTTGTGCATTCCTGTGTGTATTTTCTGGAAACATTTCTTTAGTGCCCAGCCGCAAAGCGAAGATGTACATGACTACGTATTACTAGGGAAGAAATAGAAAACAAACCTGAAAGCATCATTACGTCATCAGATAAAGGCCCTCGTGCTCATATCCTAAGTGGTGTGGGTAGCTGTGGTGACTATCTTAGGGAGGGTAGAGCTAAAGAAGCCATATGGTGATAGGTTATGAAGAAAGCCTGAGGTAGGATTGATTTCTATATAACTGGTAATAAAATTCTTCAACTTCACAAAAAAAAAAACTTTAAGTGGACACAGATCTAGAGAATCCTTTATGGCACAGAACCCCAGACAAATATTTTCTCACCATTTTTCACATAATGGAAGCACCTAATAAAATGTTAGAGTAGCTTTTTTTTATTATCAACAAAAAAAGATAGTGGTTCCATGCAACATGCCTAAACTTTGGAATTCCTTGCAACAATTGCTGTGAAGGCAAAAAGCTTAACTGGATCCAGAAATTAATAAATAAATGGGAATTAGGCTTGCTGGTGGTTGCTGAACATCTAGAAGGTCCCTACACTGCTGGCTTCTGGTTACAGAGCATGCATTCTGCTTTTTATATATTCTTCCTTAATTTGTGAGCGTGTTTGAGAAAGGGTATTTGCCGGTCTGAACAGAAATCTTGTCTAAACCTGTCTGGCACCTGCTCATAATCACAGCCGTACTTACTCCAAATATTTTCAGACACTTACTATGTGCACTTTTAATTATCTTTGAAATCCTTTCTTCCCTCATGCTTTTGCTTATATCCTGCACACATTCAACTGACGACCTACCTGAAAAGAGCAGCCAAAGTTCCCCTCTCATGCTTTCTGGAATGCCCTTTAGCACAAGGTCTCTTGTTTTCTCTGTACGATACATACAGACCCCCTGGCCATATTCAGCAAAGTGAATCTTCCAGGCCTGTTCCTTCAGGAACTCCTTGGCCTAAAAGCAAAGAAAGGCAGACATAAAGATGCAGCTTCTCTTTCTAACACTCTGACCCACTAAAATCTTGAGTGCTAAAAAGACTGCAATATCCTAACTTTCCAAGTGAGCAAGAAATAACTTGGCTACAGTCCAGTTACCTTCTTAATGGGCTGCCTCCTCCCATTTCCTAGTTTCTATGCCAGTAGACCTTGCTGTTTAAGAGAAGCTGTTATACTTATGAGCAAGAATACAACCTCTCCTTGAATTACATCCAACTTTGCTTTTATGTAGTGAAGTTATTTGTACTGGTAAAAAACCAACATGTTCAAGCCTTTACTTCTGTGAAAAATACTGCCTCTTGTTAACTGTCTGGCAGAACAAAACTGTTCTGGGTCAGAAACATGGGTTTTAAAGCAAACATAATTTAACAGCCTTTTCAGTCAGGTGGAACACTCAGAGGTGTATTTTACCAGCTTAGGGTTGAACTCCTCGGGTGACCTGCGCCGATACATTGTCATTAAAGCTTGAGTTGCTGTTGGAATGCCGTCATCATTGAGGTTGAACTGTCGCTCTCCCTCCGACTCAGAGCTCAGGCTTTTGTGAGGGCTGGCAGAAATTAAACTACTTGACCTTGTAAACACCTGAAGAAAGCAGTCACAAGCAATACAGGCATAAAGATGAGCCAGAATCTGGACTTCTTACTTCACTTTACTTAAAAATTTATACATGCTAACAGTTAACAAAAACATACGGCAGCAGAAACTAAACCAGTACAGAATAATGTAAATATACAGTACAGAATAATGAAATATCTTCCAGTTTCTCAATAGCTCTCCTGAAACACAATCAAATTCTAGAACTAGAATTGCTAAGGTAATATTAACCTTAAAGTAGCCCTGGGCAACTGAACCAGCTCCCTTGGTCTGTCAACATCACAGGGACTGTTAGATTGTGATTTGGAAGAAAAGTATTTTGAAGAAAAAGGATTTTCTGACTTCTCAAACAGCTTTGAAACTGCATCACAGTAAAATCTCAGAGCACTTCACACCAAATGCCTGAAATTGCAAGTAGCAGTCATGCATATCTAGATATGTAGTCATATTACAAATTGTAGCAAATGCTTATGATTAATTTGTGTTTTTAATTCAGTAGGTATAATACTTAGATCCATTTATGGCAGAAGTTCCAGCACGATACATGCCTACGTGCTCTGGTATACAACAACACAGTAATTATACCTCACCATCAACAAAGCAAGTAAAAACAATTCTTTTAAGACACACATGGCAAACAGGGTAGGGCTACTCAGGACAGTACTAAGGTATGGCTTAGTACAGACTTGGAATGTGAGATCTACCTGCATAAAACCAGAATGATACATCCACAAAAGCCTTTTCTGCTTTGAGATCTGCTTTGAGATCTTTGAACTACTATACTTTGCTGGGTTTAACAGAACTGATGAGGTCGTTACATGAAGCATCTGAATTTCAGATATTAAAGCTGGAATTCAGCAGAAGGCTTGACATTCAAAGCACCTAAGAAAAGTGTATCTAATCATATATTTTAAGAACTATTTACTTTGCAGACATATATAAGGAGGTGGTTCAGAATAGGGTCATTTGATGTTCAGGACAGGGCTGTTTTTTCTTGTTAGGTCAAATGTTCCAAAGTTCACCAGCAGTGCACATGCAAACCTGCTCAGCTCAGACATTATTTTCAGAAGAATCAAAAGATGGGATTTAGCAGCTAAAGTCTTGAATAAAAGGAGTTTTATGCCAACTGATAATTTCTTCAAATTATTAAAATTCCAGAATTACATTTGATTTGGACAAGTTAATAGATATTAAAAGTAATATGTAATTAACCAGTTAATTAACTATGACACTTTCCAACAAGATATATTGTAATTTCCGAATGTAGCAGCAAGAATTAGAGTAGTTCTTCCTCAGCAATGATGATTTCTCTTAGGTTTAACATGAAAAAGATAGATAGCCTAATTGACAAATTTTAACACTTCAGCTCAAAGGCATTAACACAAAAGAGGTCACATTTCTGTGCCTAAAGGTTTAGCTTCGCAAAAACTTCAAAGTGTTTCCTGGTTCCTCTCTCCCCACATCAGTTAAAATCCCCCTCCAGTAAATTATTCATGTCCCTTCACATACCTCATCATCTGAGCTGATATAGCTTCCAGAAATATTTTTATCCAAGTATATTTTTGAAGTGGTTTGTTGCAGAAAGTCTGAGATCCTCTGTACAAGAAAGTCTCTGTCTTTCAAGTTGGCAAAGAGGAATGTCATTCTGTTTTTCGTGCTGATCGACAGTGGGCTGGGCAGCACACTGGAGCTGTCTGCCTTTTCCACTATTGTCACCTAGGAAGAAACAGTTGCTGCAGCTTAAGATCTTTAATTAATCAAGCTGCTTGGTCTAAGAAACCATCTTAATACAATAAATCCATGCTTCTTCCACCTCTATATCTAATTCCTATGGACACCCCTTTGCCGGAAAACATGGTTTGCATACGAGGGCTTACAAGCCTGAAAGAAGAAGGCTTTCATCCCTCAAACAACTGGCTTCAGTACATTTTCCATCAAAACTCCCCTGCACTACTTAGTTCATTTTCCTCAGGCTGTATTTTAAAAGAATCAGTAAAACAAAAAATTCCATCAGTGGGATACAAATCTATCAGCTTTTTTGTAGGACTTCCAAATCCCTCTCCTGCTTCCTAACATCAGCACAGGCTGAATCCACAGAAACTTTTGCCTACCTTTTACTGCCAATACATGTGAATAAACCATTTTGGAGATGATGCTCCTGTACAACTGTATTATAGTTGCATACTGTGAAAACAGGTGCATAGTATTATTTCAACTGTATTTTCACAGCACACAGAAGCTTGCAACAAAGGGAAACTAACCCTATGTCTTCCCTTACAAAGGAAAATACCTAACCCTGTGAGGTGGAGGCTTCCGCTTGACCTTCAATTGTTAGGGAAGTGGTCACTAATCTAACTGAACTCCAACGTGTAAACAGTACTCATACCACAATCTACTGAGTACAGGGAACGAGTTCCCTGAGGTTCTGGTAAAGCACATTAACACAAAGAAATCTTTCAGGAATAAGTCATACACTGTTGATGAATTATGTAACAGTTGTGTGTCCTAAACATTACCATTATTAGCCTTAAAAATGTATCAATCCATCAAGTTTGTGCAGTTCATACATTGAACAAAACACAAATCACAATTGTAAATACTTTTACCCATTGCTTTTATGACTTTAGATGATTTCTTAGGAAATGAAAACTGACTTACTGCCTTCAGAATAGAAAGTGGCACATTTAATTTTGCTAGGACTTCTACTTTTGCTCCTTTAACCCTTTTTAAAACAGAAATCAATGGTAAGACATGAGTGCTGTAATTAATAGCTCTCTAGCTAAATAGGGTAGGGATAGGGTAACCATTTTTCATGCATTCTCTTTGAAGACTTAAAAGACTGCAGTGCACTGCTCAGGTGCTAAACGACTTCTCCATTCTCCCCACTTCCTTTCATTTTTCTGTTAACTACAAATCTACTAGTAAGTAGTTATTTGTTATTTGTTAACTTTAAGGACTTCACTAATAGCATATTGAAGTCAGCTAAAAATGTTCCCTATGTTTTCTGTTCCACTTAAAAACTGCTTGAGCGCAATCAGCACAAAAGACAGACAAGTTCTAAAGGCACAGGACAGACACTATTAAAGCAAGCTTAATTATAGCTCTGCTATAATGAGAGCTGATATCCACTTATTTTCTATTCAATAGAGACACACACATCTGAAGTGCATTGTCTTGCAGAGGGCACCTGCTGTAGGTGCAGTGAGCAGTGCAGTCGGCCACTGAAAAACATCTTTCCCCATCATAATTTCTGAATCAATGCTTGGCTATTGTCTCATCTGTCAAAACACCTCCAGGGTATTACAGAACACTGGAATTAACTTAGGGTCTCACCCAAAGCTTTAATTAAATAGAAAGCTTTCCTTTAATTACTAATGGTACTGATCAGTTGTTCTGAGGACTGGCACTATCCCCTGGTTTACTGTTCTCCTTGCTGGTGCTGCGACTTTAAGCTGTTCACACAGAAGCACTTATTCCTTCAGCTACTTCTGTCTCTTAAAGCTTTAGAGCTGCTCTGAAACCCGTGCTGCTGTGACTGTGGTTATCAAAAGCAGTTACTGAATCTGCATCCAGGAAAAGAGGTCCTGTTAAATGAAGACTTTGCTGTCCTCCTCCACCACTTTACCTGCAGGACTGCCATTCCCTTTGATTTCCAGACAAACAGTGCAACCATAATTGAATGTCTCATCCCAAATAACCAAAGTCATTGCAACAAGCTGCTGAGAAGCTGTACTTCAAAGTTTCTGAACAAGTACCTGTTTTACTCTTAATGATTTGTGGGGGAAAACAGTGCCGTGAAATATTCCGTGGTTATTCAGTCAATCCAAATTGTCCTAGGTTACACCAGCTTTGCTACTACTTCCAAAACTTACTTAACAAAATTTTCCATTAACCCACAAATCAAGTCAACCATAAAAAAACTCCCCAACATAATTATTTTTTTATTACATCAAACAAACTCTTCTTAATGAACATCTGCTTTAAGTAACCAGTTTTAAAAAGGGAAACACCAATTTGAAAAATGCTGACAAAGTATTTTCCACATACAAGAATAAACAATGGCAAGTCTGTGTGAAGAGGCAATTCAAAACTTTAGGATTATGAATCTTTTTACATCTGACAAAAGCAAATCTTATCTGATAGATTCTTTAACAGAATTTCCACTCATCAGTCTAGGAAATTTCACCCTCCACTCCTCCTTATGAGGCACAAAAAATGGAAAATTGGGCTGTAAATCAGAATACAAGTTATGAGAGAGGAAGAACTCACAAGAGTTATGAAAACTGATGGAAAAAACTCCATGTGAATTTTAGTAGTAGGAACTGTAAACTAAGATACATAGTCATTAAATATTACTTAGAACACATCAGAATGGCATGCTCACAAGAGATTAAAAGCATGAAAAGAGGCTTTTCTCCAAAAACAATCAACAAAAACAAACAAACAAAAAAGAAATAATAGTAAAAAACCCCCACCAAAATAAAAAAATTCAAAGCTAGGCTGAAATATCCAATAAGATATTGCTTTTTACTTGCCCCATAAATTTAAAAATACAAATATTTACCTCTCGAAGAGGGATAATAAGGCTGCACAAGTTCTCTTCTTTACTAGTAAAGCAAATGTAGTTTGTAGAAACAAACATCTGACCCAAAATATGCATTTTGTTGAATGGAGTCCAAAGAGTACAGTCTGTGTGTCCATCTAATTTCTCATCCTTGGGAAGTCGGAACAATGCACGGTATCTCTCGCTCTTTGCTCTGGCATCAAGATCCCTAAAACCCCACAGAAAGATTTTCTTGTTTAAAGGAATATATAACACATTTCAAGACATATTTTATGCAAATCATTGTAAGTTACCTTCAACTTACAATGCAGCTAAGCAAGGAGTGTACAGCAAATAGTGGAAATAATTTGCATGTAGGGGAGGCATAGTCTTCACTTTTGCATGGTTCTAAAACTACATGAAAAAAAAAGTCTGCCATGAATGACTCAGACATTCATCCTGACTTCTCAGAGAGGAAAGATTGAGTGAGCTTTTCATATATCTGAGAATATATACAGTGAATCCATTTTTTGCTAATAGTAATAAAAAATGCTTCTTTGAGGCTTATTTATTAACATGATGGAATCCTTAAGGTTAGAGTTTGGTAATAATTTCAAGACTTAGTCTTGCACTTGATTCAGTGCAAAACACTCAATAGTAAGGACAAACAAAAATGATATAATGCATGTCAGATGTCACTAAGTAATGAGAAATATAAACAAGCATTGGCTATAATTCTGTACAGTATACTAACATGAACAACATATAAAGAAAAAATGAAAAAGAAACTAACAAGCTGAAGTAAAAGAAGCAGAAATATTTTCCAGATAACTTTTTACCTCTTAGAATTTTACATCAATTTTTGTATTGCCGTTACCTAAACTACATTCTAGATATACTTAATAATCTAGAGTAATTTCTCAGTTCCAGCGATAAGACCAAGTACGAATGCTAGGCACATTTCTTAATAATATATAAATCATTTTATTACCTACCCCTACTGACATAAAATGGCCTTACAACAGATACCTAAATGCAACCAGCGTCAGGAGCTGACTCACTAAAGAGCTTCTGAACAAACGAGCATTTGGCTCAAGTAAGTTTATTTTTGCAACATGTTCATATTCAAGTGTTTTCCCTTTCCTATTTCAACAAGATACCAAGTAATTATATTTAAATAATTATTCTCATTTTGCCACTGCTGGAATCAATCATTCCTTTTAGAGTTACAGTAAATGGCAGCAATATTAGAAAACTTTTGGACAAAATCCTGCAAGTAAAAGGACTGAGGAGGAACAAATGAGTAAGAGCCAGTGCTACCTACCGTTTTAGAGCAGATACTTTTTTGGGGGATTTCTTTTTCAGTTTGGGTAATGACCTGTCTTGTTCAAATCCTTCATTGTCCAAAAGCTGTCGCATAGCTATATTGGCAAGCTGTTCCATTAGTTTAAATGTCTCACTGATATTAAGGAATACTGAGAAGAAATGTTCACTTGACCTTGTGCTCACTTTGATCATATCAGGGAAGAGCAGTGTAGCATTCTTCTCAAGCTGAGTGATATCAACCCAACGGATAACTAACTTTGCTGAACAGGAGCAAACAAAAAAACAAGATTCAGTACAAAAAAAGAGCATGTTCAGGAGCTTTTAGCTTCTTCTTCCTATAAAATGCATTCAGCTGACTTTTTCTTGCATCTTGGAAAGCTGGGAGCACAGCATAAACAGACCAAGTTTGTCCAAACAAACCACTATCACCTGACAAGCAGCAGATAAAAGAGTTTAAATATAATTTCCTTTATTTACAGAACACCATACAAGCATTACAAAGCTAGGTGAGCTAACATGACTTATCATTGTCACTGCACTTGCTCAGACTCTGATGTCCTCTTTTCCTACGGAAGCAAAGAAACACAGTCTAAACACATCAGGCAGGCTTCTGTTACTTTCATACAGCGAAAAGTTTCAAATATTACAGCCGTGACAGAACCTTAGCTTTTCTTCTAACACCAATACAGGTGGTGTCCTTAAAGCAGGGGCTAAATCCCAGGACTGATCCCATAACCAATTACTGCTGATTTGTTCACCTCCACCGTGCTTCGAATTAACTCCCTGTAGAGCAGACTGGCTGCATCCACACTATGCAGTTCTTTCTTCTGGGTCTCCTCTGAAACCTTTCTGATGCTTTGGTGTTGTACAAATGTAGATGTGTTATTTAAGGTTGCAAAGTCTGCCAGAATAGTATTTGAGGATTGTGTAAGAGCAGAAGGAGCCAGAACTGGTGTGATCTTGTCCCTATTCCCTTTTGGGCATAGCCCCTGAGGTGAACCACGTCTCTAGACAATGCCAGGTACTGTTTTACACAGAACTACTTTGAAAAAGACAAAACAAACAAGGGAACAAGCACACAGCTAAGCAGTGTGACAAATCAGGGAATTGCTCCCTGCTTCTCTTTTCCTCAGCAGTGTCTTTGTACCCTCAGTGATCAGTATGTGAACAGTAACAAACTACAGGAGATTTCCTAAAATATTTAGATGCACAAATTACCGTTCCACTGAAAACATACCTTCCCTGCCCATGAGGAAAGAATAAAAGCAAAGGTGATTAATGCTGAGATACACCCAGCCCTGACGGGGAACCTTCCCCTTCCAGTAACTGCAGGAGTAGTAGTTCACTAATTTCTCTTCTTCTGGCATCCCAAACAGCTTGTGAAATTTCACTATGGCTTCCTTGAATTTTTCTGTGTCGTCGTCCTCTTTGATGCCATTGATTTTGTTGTACTCAGCAATGATGCCCTGGTAGGGAATGAAAGAAGGACACATCCTGTTAGTGGCCATGGGCTGTCAGATACCCTAATTCCCACTGCTGTCTGGGCCACAGGCCACAATGGTTATTGCAACGCCAAGGAAGTCTTTCAGTCATTCTTTGGCTTATGTAGTTATTTACTTTATTCAAGGCTTTCTTTCTGATGACCTTACTCCCTACCATGCCTATGTCAAAAACAACCAAAAACCAATCACTTGCCAGTACCTTGTTTTAAATTAACCAGCCTAACTCAAATACTCTTAACAGCTTGGTGAAGCACCTATGATCTGTAATATTAAATTACTTCCATGACCCCTCTTATTGGACCTTGAGCAAAGACAAAGATTTGGGGGGGGGGGGGGGGGGAAGAAAAANNAAAAGAAGGGGAGGTGGGGGGGGGGAGGAGAAGAAAAAAAAAATCTTAGATTAGATTAACTAATAGGATGGAAAAAAAATCCCATTTTCAGGTGCAAATGACCTTCATGAAATTTGAAGTGGCAACAGGTAAAAAGATGTTTTTTGATATCTCAAAGACTATCGTTCCTTCTGTTCTATACTGAAGCTCTGCTTTATTAGCTTATTTTCCCAATCTCCTTTACAATCATCTCTATTGTCTTTTATATTAAAGTTATAAAATGGAAAGTGACTTTCTGCCTTCAACTTGCTCCATACTTACATGAAGAGCAGAGTATAAGACAGAGAACCATCGTTCACATTTAGTTTTCGTCCAACTCTAAGAAGTAACAACTTCCTTAAAGGATTATATTTCAAAGCACAGATGTCTTCATATATAAGGTATTTCCATGACCATCTATAGCCCTCATGCCTGATTCACTGGTAAAACACAAGCAACTATGGGATTCTTAAGAGAGCTGACTTAGTACAGGAAATGTTAAAAGAGGAATGAGACAAAGCCAGTGCTTTGAATACACACCCACTAAATAGAGTAATTTTGCTTACAATCTTTTACTGAAGTATTTATTTTTAGGTAATCCTTAGTACCGAAAAAGTATATTTTGCCAGTATGGCTATTACCTGTCATATAAAGAGAAAAAGAAATTCTGAGAAAACCAACACCCCCCACTTCCCACCAAGCAAACAAATCAATGAACCAGCAACCCTTAACACCTATATGAAGTGTAAATGCCAGTACTCCAGGATTTAACTACACAGAAGATGGGGAGGAGACATTATGAGTGCATTTAAAAAAATTAAAATTAAGCCTTGCAATGGAAAAACAGTTGCACAGACAACTGTCAAAGTTTAGGACAGTCAACAGTGCAATTAATTTTAGAATTTATAATGCTTTAAGCCCTGCCTATATATTGATATGGGTTTTTAAAAAATCACACTGCCATAGCTATGTGCACTAATACCAGTTTCTCTGACTTTTTCACACATGTTGCTACTTAGCATCTGGTATTCCATCAAAAAGGCAGAGCAGCTTGGGGTCTACCAGCTCCAATTTGTTTCAAATTCACATCAGTTTTTCTTCCACAGTCATATTTATCATTAACAACATTTGTAGTAATAAATACACTACCTGTATTTTTCCTCTAACAAATGTATTTATGTCATTCTCATTTTCAAAGATTGAAAGAGTTTGCAACAAATTCTGTTCCAGCCATTCCCAGTGTTCAGTGATTTCCTTTCTCGAGCAACCTATATAAAAAAAAACCACCAAACCAAAAATCACAAAAGAAATAATTCACCAATCTCAATGTCCTTTTAATCATAAACAAAAAACTCTTAAGAAAAACTTGCCAGTAACTGGAGATGCAATATTTCACTAGATGCTGTCCTTCTGGAAATTCCAAAATTTGCTCACGTTGTGTTTAATTTAACAACTCCAATGAAGGCAACAGAATGCAACATTCTGTGCAACATCCAGGGGAATGTCACAATTCTGGTTGTAGTACATATACATAAATCATGTTGCAGAACAGCCTGCATATGTAATCAATATTTCAGAACCACAAATAATTGCCACTGCTGCTTTTCCTTAAAACTACTGGATGCAACCAGACCCTTCTGGAACTCAGGAGGTGGTCTGAACACTATTTTATTTCTTGCTGGCTTTTACACTGCTGTAAAAAGCAATGATGAAATGCATGAGCTATGTATATAAAACTAAACTGTCATCAGAAAAATTGCTTAGCTTGTAAGAGCAGTGACAAGCGGAGCAGACACTATCATGATGAACTGTTTCTTAAAGCTGTCTCTTTCTGCTTTGTGGTTCATCAATTATTTTTCATCACTTCTTCTGAAACTGCTTTGGTTGATTATTCTCAACCCATAACAATACATCTCTTTTTTCCCACTGCTTTTTGTCTCCATTATCTTACTATTTACTCTCCCAAGCTCCCCTACAGCAGATCATGCCCAAAACCTACACCCCAGTTCTCAACAATTCATCATCATCACAGAATAGGTCTTTCTCTTTGCTTTGTTCACTCAGGATTAAAATACATATTTGCTGCAATGTTTTAAACTACAGGTTATTTTATCTGTTACTGGAAAGTTTTTGCCTATCTTAAAAGTATTCACCATTTTGCCATCATTGGCCTTTTAGATTAATTAAGCAATACTTCTGACTCTTAGGGAAGGGGAAAACCCCAATTTAACAGTTAAAACACTGCACCTTGAAACACAGAGCCCTCAAGACTGGCAGGAAATAAAAATGAAAATAGCTACAACATAGCAACTTGCATGAAAATGCATATAATTACCATTACCACAAAAACCCTACAGCAATTCTATACCTGAAAAACACACAAAGCCATGGTAAGAATAACTGATTTTATAGGTGGAGAAGGATCTAAAAAAGTTGTTAATTTCCAAACAGAACTTACATATATGACAATTTTCACCTTAAACTGAGCAGTAGCAGACGGGGGGGGGACACTGGCATGGGACACAGCAGGGCTACTACAATATGAAAGGCTGATTGTGTACAACATTTTGCAGTCCTAGACTATCAATATGCTTAAAGTTGTTCTTGAAAAATAACTAATAACAATTCTCCTGTATAATTCAATAGACAGAACTCTTAAGCTGTGTCACCTTTAACTCAACACTGCACTGGAGAAAGGGCTGTTAACAAGACTACTTTCCAGAGTTATCAGGCTTCAGATCTACCAGTCATAATTCTCATACGGCCTAGATCAGTAGAGTTAATATCCAAGAAATCACATCCAAATCTAATTATAAGCAAATTTGTCTAAATAGTCATTTTAGAGCAGACAAACGCCCTTGGATTACTTTCGCTCTCAGAATAGTCTTGTACTGAGCAAGACCAAATGTCATGAACAAATCATGAAACAATCACATTTCTTCGAGTCACTATGTACAGCTACTTGCTGAAGATGGAGATTATTTTTTTACCGAAGGCAGAGAAAATGACAAATTTCTGTAAAAATAAGAGATTACAAGTACCAAATAACCACCAGTCTACCCTTAGGGAACAGGGAGGGACAATGCAGGACAAATCAGAGTTGCATAGCTAAATGCAGCCAAAGCCCTTAGTAACCTCTATAATTTTAACAACCCTTGATCAGTTCAGAACTAATTGCTTTACTTGCAAATTCATAAAATAACCACAGCACAGAGCCTTAGGGAACACTGGGCTGCTCAGCTTCAAAGTTGCATAGATAAATTATTTGCTCTCTGTAAAATTTTACCTCCCTGTAAGATCCGCACTATTCCCCTCAAGTCACAAGGAAAACAACGAAGCCATCAACCAGGTATTAGGAGACTAAAAATTCAATGAACACTTCACAAAATGGAATCACAGATATATACATTAACTACATTAGCAATTTCAATTAGGGCTAAGATTCATAATTGAAGAGCATGTTTACTAATACTAGCTTAAATGCAGACAGGGTACTGTACTTCTACATAAAATCACAGTATCTTTCTCAGAAGAGAAACAAAATTCTCACAGTTCAGCAGCACCATAAATTTCTACATGTATGGTACATTTATTTATTCTGAGGCCATAACGCATAACTCTGCTTTCCATTTTATGCCCCTCCTTATCTTGAGGACACACTGTAGGTATAAAATTACAGTCATTATCTATAGGTGTCATGCAAAAAAACCTAAAGAGAAGTCACATGGTCTATTTCCAAAATCTTAAAAATAATTTCTGAATATATGCATTGTATAAGGGTCTTTGAAGAAACACTGTTTTGTTGAGAGCTTTGTGATCCGCTGTTTTCTTTGGAAGGGAGTCTGCAAACAGCAAGAAACTTGTGTCCTCAGCTGCCCCCTTTCAAGTTTATGGGATGAAGGTGGTTACTAATTGCTGTGCACTGACATCTGGATGAAAATAAATGAACATATAAGCAAGTACTTATACCCTTCTTTCTCTTCTGAGATCCATGGAAAGATGACGTGCATTACGTATGGTCACAACAGAGTAGATGACAGTACAACGCACGCTGTTAAATGCAGATTTGGAAACAACCTTCATAATATTGACAACTTCATTAATATCTGGCTTTAGTATTAGTTGTCACTAAAGGTAAATTATGTTATATGAATTATAAAATCTTCAGGGAGTTGGTATTAATGGGTGTAGAGGGGAGAAAGATTGTTTGAACTGATGCCTTCTTTCAGGTCTGATACTACCAAAAACAGTAAGAAATACTTGTGCTAGTAAGAGCTATTAAAAAAACTTCCTATTGGATTCAGAAGGTGATACAGCTTTGATATCACCTTTGTCAGACACAGAAATCATATGCTCCTAAGAACAGAGCCTGCTTTGAACTAAAGTTATTAGATCTATAGCAAACCTTCATCTGTTCCTCCTTCTCTTCCCTTTCCAAGAGGGTCTGGAGGAAAAGTCATCCAAATAATCTAAATGTCAAATTTTACTTGGGAGAATGGGCACTGTTGAAGTGGCACAGTTAGGCCAGAAGAAGCTACAGCTTCATTAACCAGTGTTTTTGAATGTCAGGCAGCCCTGGGGGTGCTGGAGGTTACCAGGCCATTAAAGAGATGATAGGCATGTATGCACTTCTCATTTGTTCTCTCTTCTCAATTTTCTTTCAAATGAACAGAGTTTTGACTGTTGCCAAAAACTTTGCTGCCAGTGAAACTTTTGAGCTGGACTAGCTGCATTGAGAAGTTTCC
Organism: Gymnorhina tibicen; assembly: GCA_013399875.1. Lineage (NCBI taxonomy): Eukaryota > Metazoa > Chordata > Aves > Passeriformes > Artamidae > Gymnorhina > Gymnorhina tibicen. The sequence goes on from VXAZ01007860.1 coordinate 333,682, forward strand.
ATTTGCTAAGACTGAAAAGCAATACTATCAAACCAATGATCTGACCTGACAAGCTTGGCCAATCAAAGCTAAATGACCTGGATCTTCTGCAGACACTGTTTTCAGAGACAGCAGACAAAACCAGAGACTAACTCCATTCTGTTTTATGCTACTTGCAATAGGTACCTGAACATAGAAATAAGCATTTAGTACATGATCTGATACATGCAAAAATCTTATTTAATGTACAAAAATATCAACTCAATTGTTTTCACTATTATAATGACAAAAGGAGCTGTCTTACTGCTATATCTGTCCAAGCTGGAGCATTAAAGACCAAAACTCTTAAAAGTTGTTGCATCTCTGTAAGAACATACACTTCTGTAATTAACTTTAACCTAGCTACCATCTTGCTGAATTCTAAGTATGTTATATTTAGAAAGACCATACACTGTCTGAAATAAACATCCAGGAGGTGGGGCATCCCTGGGATCTAGACAGTATTTACCCTGAAGGAGACAGGAAATGTCACACTGCTTGCTATTCAGTATTCACCTGAGTGCAGGAGCTGCACTTTCTTCCTGGTTACCATTGCAAGGGAAGCCAGGTGCCCTGTCTGGGTAACCGGGTTGCTATAATCAAAGTACTCCTCCCACCATCCTCTTTAGAGACACCCCATCACCCAGGAATGCTGCACTTTAGAAGTGCTGTAGCAGTGAGCCCTGGGCATGGAGAAGAGCATGCAAGAAGGAGGAATGGGTACAGCTGGTCTGGGAACACCTTTGGGAGAAGAGAAGTGGGAAATAAGATGTTTCTGTCCTGGCTCCACGGCCATTTCGGTTTCGTTCAGTCATTGTGTGCAACACACGCCCCCATGCTGGCATTCGAAGTCTGACTATCAGAAGCTCTGGAGCCTCTGAATTTTATCACTACAGCAGGTTTTCATCCTGACCCATTTATTTGTCCTGAGATGACTGTGCTCAGCAGGAAGGATGCTCTCTTAGTTATGACACAGTATCCAGGAAGAATAAAAATCCAGATGTCAGTGTATTTGTCCTTACCACAGGCAATAGTCCAGTAGACCAAGGAGTCTGGTGCTTGGTAGAGGATTCGATATGGTGCCACTCTGGCACTGGAGTCCAACACGACATCAAGAGTACCCACAAGGAGACCTATGGAAGAGGAAATTCTGATGAACATACAGTGATGGAAAATCCAAGATCCCCCAGGAGGGGGCTCTGCAGCCCCTCCCCATTCCATTTCACCCTCCACAGCAAAATACAGATCTATATACTCATCCTCATGCTTGTTGTCTCATGTTGTAAAGAGGAAGAATGATCTAACACAGAAACATCTTCAGTTTAAACAAGACTTGAGCTCTTTAATGTAAATCAATGCCAACATAAAGATGGGAAAATTTAAGCAAAGCAGAAGGTAGTTGTGTTATAAAATCATGTTTAAAAGTTACTTAGTTCTTTCCTGTCTTTCAGATACTGCTGGAGGCCTGAGCAGTAAAAAACCCACCAACTACAAACCGTCCTCCAAAACCAACAAGAAACCCCAGACAATACATCCTATAAGGGTTCAAAACTCAAATGTCAGATAGTTAAAACTAAAGACTTCCAGCAAAAATAATTGTGCTACTTAACTGTCTGATTATTTAGGGTAGGAAGGATCAAAATGCCTTAGAGTCAAGCTGTTTTTCAGATGAAAGGATACTGAGGAAAGACAAAGCCCTACTGTTTTCCACAAGTAGCTTTGAAAATTCTTTGCTACTGAGGGAGCCACCAACAGTTGCGTATCAAAAGCTACCAATAATTCCTAACTATATTTCCACAAAGTCTAGATCCTATTTTTATAATAAACTACACATAAAACAAAACTCTAACCCTCCAAACTCTCTCCAACAAGGACCTGTTTATTTTTAAACTATGTAAAAGTTTTCCCCCTTTTCATCTCCACAAAGGATTTTCACCTCCCCCTGCAGAGATGTCAGTTTTAAATTCTCATGTTGAAGTTCTCAGCAAATTGTTTCAATTGTTTGAAAAAAATAATTTAAATATATAAACAACAAATGGATGAACTTTCAGGGATTTTTTTTTGTGAAAATATTTACTGGGGTAGAAATTAGGGTTTTTTTTTAACAGCTGAAATAAACTGCATGCAACAAAAAAATTTTAAAACACTCCTGTTAAAAGTTCTCTTCTCCTTTCAAGTCTCATGTTTTCATCTTTTACTGTCATAGTTTTATTAGTTCCTCATTTTGCTGTCGTAACTGGTATACAGAATAATGCTTCCCTTGCTGTTCTTCTTTCAGATTCGTGCTGTGCATCATAAATATATAAAAGCATTACCCTTTTTCCATCTCAGTAGATCCCTCAAATCTGAACCGAAACTGATACTAAGAAATACCCCACCTATCAGTGATTTTGTATTTCCCCTATTCTGTCTTTTATTTGTATTTTGTTTTATACAGATCTTCTCAGGCTGGATCAACTGTAATCTCTTTCTGCTCAATGAATTAACATGCACCACTTCTCAATCCAAGAATTCTGCAATACATGAGAAACAAGTCGGGCACAACATCAGGCTATTAGTAAGGTGTGCTACAAAGCTGTCTAACAATTATAAGATACAAACACAAAATATGTAAAATATCCCAACGTACATTAGTCTCACTAGCTTTAGTTGCCCCGTATCTCTCACACATTTTGATTACTGGTTGTACACTCACAAGCTGCCTCTGAACAATTCTCCTCCAGCCCTTCTAGATACACCGTAGCTCCTTCCAAACTCAGGAGAATGAAGTAGGTTAAAATGTACCTTTAATTAATTTTTTTCTCTCCATCTGAGCTTCACAAATGCAGTATGGCCGTGGCCCAGAAGGTACATGTCACTTCAACCAAGGGCAAAATCCTCAAACACTTAAAGCTGCCAGTACTGCTCAACTGGAGTGGGGACTAAGCCAGACATTACACTTTGTTGATCATCTGGGTTTGCTGCAAATACAGCAGGAATCTTTTCTTTGTGCTTTTTAGCTTCACATGAGTACTGACAGTAATAAATATGCAATAGGCATGATGTAATATCTAAATAAAGTTGTATGCTGGCCAAATGCAATCTTCTCTGAGATACAAAAACACTGTTCATTCCCTGTATTCTTTAAAAATATGCTTGTTTCTTTCCTCCTGCTGTATTTCCAAATTCATTGGCATGTGACTGGTCCTGCCAAACAATTCTGCCCCTAGTTCTTGGAGCGCTGTAAAAACTGGGATATGCAGGTAAGATAAGGAAGTCAGAACACACCTACTGACTTGTACAGCAACATTAGGCTCAAAGGAGCTTCCCATCCTACCTTCTTCTCCCCTGGATATGGCAGACAGGAGAGGAACATCCCCCTGTGCCACCAAACACTGTTAGACAGAGCAATGTATTCAAGAAATGTGGAGAGCATTATGAAAAAAAACACCAACAAAAGAGAGAAGCCAGCACTGACTGAAACAACAGATGGGAGGTAGGAAAGGAAAAGAAAACAAAGAATACTTTCCAACGGTGCAGTAAGTAGGAGTTGGTCAGGGGCTTTTCAAAAATTTAAACAGGTTAAAAAAATAATCACGTAGTGAGGTTAAAGGGAGAAAACTGACAGAATACCAGAAGATCGCACGAAAATTCAAATCCAAGGTTACCAAGATAATTGCAACTGACAGTTTATCAGTAACATTTTACTTGTATCATGCAATAGCTGTTTTGACAGATGATACATGTGATATTAAAAAAAAAAGTATATGTTTTTATAACATGAAAATTTGTGCAATCGTGCAGCTACGCCTGCTTGCTCTCCTTCATGAACTGTTCCTTCTTGTGTTGTTAGGTCAGTGTTGGTTGTTTTGGGTTTGGGTATTTGTTGTTTGGTTGGGTTTTTTTGCAATGCAGACATGTGATGCAACCAGAATGAAATCACAGCAGTTCATACTGATAATCCGTTTTGAGGATTTTCTACATGAAGTAGAAATGAAAATTAAAAAAAAAATATTAAGAGCATATTAATACCGTTCTTTAGTTCGTTAATTCTTCATGTAGCAAGTACCTTTTCAGACATGATTACATAACTGAGTTTCTATAGAAACAGAACAGGCAACAAAGAATCATATTCCTTAGATTAGACTGGCCCTTGGGCAAGAGCCAGTGAATTACCCAGGCATCAAATCTCATGACTACACTGATTGCAAATTTTTTCCCATTATTTCATCAGGTTTCTGACTGCATAATGAAATAAGGGGAGAAATTTCCAATGTAAGAATACTAAATCTGCAAGCCATGTTGAAGCAAGAGGTTTTCGTGAGAAAAGGTTTAAAGCACATGGCATAATTTGTAGGATTAGCATCTGGCTAATTGATGGGAGTGCCAATCCTGAAGGCACTCAAGCATGAGTAACCATATATGTAGGAACAATCCCATCACATAGACATGCCAAATTTCTACAGCAACCATACCTATACATGGGGGCAGGAGGGGAAAAGGGAGGGATAATGCCTTCACTTTGCTTGATGCAACTTTTTAATAAAGTCAGTCTTTTGCAAACTTGAATTCTGAAGTGAAGGTCCAGAAGATTAATCAGTATTCTTTCTTTTCTGTAAAACAAAGGCATTAGCAGAGGAAAAATAATGATATGTAATATCTGGAACCAGGGAATACAAAGCCACAATTGGCTGGGGGCCTGGGCAATTGCTCTTGCATCATGTTACTGGAAGGACATACAATGCACTAGAGGGAATTACTGGAAAAGGGGTTCAGTTACCTGATGCACTTTGTGCTGAAGGAGGAAATCACACTACATTTTACTTATCTGACCACATTCAGTGGTGGCTCACATTTAGTCATAAGCTGAAGGGGGAGCCTATAATGCTTGCAGAAAGTACAGATTAGTAGTCTTTATTCATTAATTAATTTACTATGTGCTCTACTTGTATTCTTACAACAATAACCAATTTTCAACCTGTTTTTCTTTGCTAGAAGGGATTATGACCACATGAAGCCTGACCTCCGCCATCACACAGACCCCCTTAACAAATTATTCCTATCTCACCAAAGGGTATTTTTCAGAAAGGTAGGTCATCTTGGTTTGAAAACTAAGCCAATAGTTTCAGCCAGTTGAGATTCTTCCAAGCACCACTGCAGTCCTTGCTCCTTGGAGACTGGTATTCCAGATGGCTTACAGTCCAGACTGATTACAAACTGCCCACAAACAGTAATGAAATCAAGCTATGACCTGTAGAATCAACCTGGTACATTTTAAGTTACCACTGGAAGCACACACACCTCAGAGTACATGGACTCGAACAGCTGTCTTAAGTCACAATATCTGTGACTATTTGGATATCCATAGCACATATCTTTGCCGCAGGAATATTTCTCTCTCTTTTCTTTCTTTTAAAATATAACTAGTGATTATTCTTTTATCTTTCATAATAATTTGCAAGTGTCTTTGTAAAATACCAATTACTGGTGTTTTTAAAGGAAAAGCAAGTTTATGCACTGTACACATGGACAAACTCTTTATTAGCAAAGGATTTTCTTATGACAAACACTAACCTTCTTCCACAGAAAGCTATGTTTTCATTTAAAAACACAAAGATTAAGTAGTCTTTATCACCCTTCTACAGTCCCCCTTACAGCAATATTATATTTGAGAGTCTTTGTGTTTTACCTGTTCAAAGTAAATTGGATTACATATTCAAGAGTGAGGATCTGGATTATATATTACCTCTAGTACACCTTATTAAAACACTGAAACCAGTGAATTATAATAAATAACGACACTTCAAAGCTTAAGGATTACCAGCAGCCATGGCTTTGTTGCACAGCAAGCACCACCAAAAAGCTTGGGATGGTATCAGACAGTGATGCTTCCTAGTCAGCTCTAACCTCAGAGCACAGGTGTTTTCAGCACACACCAGGGACTTGTGACACATCCATTCTTCAGTGACACAGGCAACTTGTGTCACACCTTGCCTCGAGCTGAAGGATGTCACCCTGCAGTTGGTGCCACCAACTGCTGTGCCCTCCCTTCCCCCAGTTTGCCAGAGTACAAACATATGTTATTCACATGGCTCTTGGGAGAAGAGCCCTGCCCTGTCACATCCTCCTCCCAGGTCTACGTGAATCCATACCTCAAAACACCTTTTGATACAAGATTTTTATCTAAAAAAGTCTAAACAAAGAGCGTACATGTTTTTAGCACACAGAGCAAATATAAAATTATACCCTGCAAAAGAGCTGAGGTATAATACACGTCAGACTGTGACTCTTGGAGTCATGCTCATGAGCTATCACTCAGTCTCACGGATGTCAGCAGCCTATTTGTGTAGGAGCTCAACACCGCAACCAGGAAAACTGGGAATGTCACATGTGTCACCAGCAAGAACTTTTCGAAACAGGCACTGTGACATTCCAACACTGAATCAAAAACTTACTACTTAAAAGGTCCCCAGTATTTAAAGTGTGCTGATGACTCCTCTTTCCACTAAAATAAGATGGACACATAATGAGCTCTGGTCATAAACCTGAAACACCCACGGCACCTATTTAGATCGTAGATGTCAGCTGATTTTCAAGAAAGCTTCAATCAATACGGTTGATTTAAGTCATATTTGCACCCTGAGCATTCAGTTTTATATTGATTTAATGGATAATGAATAAACTCTTCCTAAAGTTTAAGTGTTACTTCCTGAGCTATAAAAACAATAACTCATAACAACACATAACTAAAACATACAGCACAAGGTACTGTTTTTCATAGTAACGACAATGAATCATTACTCTTCCATTCTTTCTCAAGGCAGTTCATGTGACTAGCTCTCTCGTTTGTAATTACAGGATGAGAACATCCCATTAGTTGTCTGTGAAAACTCAACCTAGAGCATTAACTTGAACTCCATGGGTAATACTATGGACAAATCCTATTAAAAGGGAGGGTCAATTCCATTTGATATAATTTCACGGGAAAGCCTATATAAATGGGAACTATTATACACCACACAAAAATAATTAAGAGTGTTAAACTTTCAATACTGGCAATACCACCCACAAAAGTAAAAATATAACCTCTTCATTGTGAACACCACACTTAAAACTTTATGAAGGGCTACACTTTTTTAATAGGTGTTCATTCATATAAATGAAGGTAAAATGACCTCTAAAGACTTATTTCCCAATTGTCTTCCCATGTGGCTTATATGGGCATCTAATGTGGTATCAAGAAAACCAAATTCTTCCTCTGAACTTAAGGCAATTAATATTTTTTAATTAACTAAAAAATTAATAATTATATCTATTTCTTAAATATATATTTTTCTTAAATAATTAAGAAATTAGGATTTGCTAAGTTTTCCTGAATGTCTGCCTTTGCTGCTCTCTCTTCCTACCAACACAGTTCTATAGAGCACTGATTTGTCCAGCCACCCTTTCCTTTGCACAGGAGTTTTCAAACACGCTCAGCGAAACTGATTTTGAGGAAGAACTGTCACTACTGACATTTAGCAAGAAAAGCAGCAAAGCCAGTACTTACTTTCTCTGTCTTCAGGCTGGTGAACACAAATAAGAGAAGACTGAAAACCTAACCACTAATATTTAAAGAAAAAAGCTTGGGAAGGGCCAATGTGATATCTGGCTCGATTACCAACAGATAAAGCAGCAACAAACAAAAAAGCTTTCATCCGCCCTTCAATTTAACAGTTGTGATTGAATCAGATTATCTTCCAAATATGTTAATTTAAAAGGGATCAGCTGTACTTGTTAAGGTGTCCAAACAACTCATGATCATCCCTGTAAAAAAATCTGTATCTTAACTTGAACCTAAGTCTGGTTGGGTTTACACTTTCAGCTTTTACAACTTTTTGTAACTTCTTCTGCTAAGCTGAAGCTCACAGAAAAGAGATGAGCACTGACAGGACACGCCACGGTTACAAGTATGTGAAGGCTTAAAACACAGAGAAAACTGATCTTTAGACAAAACCCCGAACAAATTATTTCACACTACTGAAAAAAAGAAAAATTTATACTACGTGTCAATCACACCAGACCATATGAAATTATGGAGAAACAGTGAGAAAAATATAGATGGAGTTATCAAATGCCTTCTAGATGTGATATTGTGTGAAACAATTACTCATAAGTTTGTAAGAAACACTTAGGAAAAGCATAATCAAGTATCACAGACCAAAACCGTAGAGAAGTCACTGAACTTCACTCACACTAATTATTTTTAAGTATCCCATTCTGTCAGAGTAGCATAAGCAAATTTAATAGATTTCATCCATCAGGAATATTTAAATCTGTATCTGCACCAACATAAGATTCAGATAAACTGTGTAAGATGAAAGAACAAATCAAGTTAAGTATGAGCAAATTAAGAAAAAAAACCACCACCAAAACCCAACAAAACAGAAAAAACCCTCCAAACATCACCACTGCTAACCTAAGAAAAATTACTGTAAACTGAATCTAATCAATGAAATCGATTGAGGACTGAAGTGGGCACAGTAAACTCAGCTTGAACTCAGAAGAAACAGTCCTGAAGCATGCTGAAATACAAGCTAAATGTGAAAAGAAACAGTAGTTTCAGAAAAACAGAACTTTAAATTCTCACAGTTCTGACTGAATACCTGCAAACAGATCAGATTTCAGTTATCTGTCAGAGGAGGCACTTTACCAGGGAAATGAACAATGCTGAACAGAAGATCCCAATAACTCTAGCTGAAAAATACTGGAAAAAGCACAGGGGAAGAGCAAGACAGACTGTGAGGAAAGAACAAGGCAGACTATGAGGAAAGAACAGTAAAATCCAAAACATTAAAAATGTACTAGCTGAAACTAAGACTACTGCTGTGGTAGAAATTCCAACACCCCTATCTGGAAACTTCAGGAAAAAGATAATCACAAATCCAGCACAGAAAATACAACCTTTCCTTTGGAAAGAAAACAAATGGAAATATTTGGAGGAAGTCCTCTAGAACCTAAGGTCACCTAAACACCAGATTTAAAGTCAAAATGCAAATGTAATTTCTGAATATCAACACTGATCAGACAACAGAAGCATGATTAGCAGTCAACAAGAAAGAAAAGCAAGATTTCAGTCAAATGCTCACAACTCTTCATACACATTGAATCATCCTACTTTAGCAAATGAAGTGTGATACCGTGAAGGATAAAAACAAGTAGATTCTGCCTATACCAAATATTTACAAGAAGAAATATTGTATGAGAATATATGTGTTTAAATTAAGTTCCAAAGACATTTGAGTATATGCTAGCATACTTCGTGGAATCTTTTTTAGTTCTGTAGGAATCTAATTGAAACTATCAAGGGCCCAAACCTCTGTGAAATATGATATATTCTTACAGGGATGCATAACTGGACAGTGGAGTGATGGAAATATGGAAACTGATGTGAAGAAGTGTTACTTCTATAGCTTTCAGTGTGGGACCAAAGAACAATAACAAAAACCCTGTAAGCAATACAAACATTGGTATAATGCAGAAAATTAGTAAGTGGCCTAGACATCGATTGCTTACTATCTTGTGATCCTGTGCAACATTACCAACAGGGTTTCCTACAAACAGAGCTCTCAGGAGAAATAGCAGGCCACCCTGGAATTCCATGTGTCAAACACTAACATTATTTCAAAGGCAAAAATGGTAAAAGGCAGCTCAGCTCAGGAGCCTTGATGGGCCACACTACTCAGAGTGTAGGAGATAAAGTACCATTCAAGGAAAGTCTTTGACCAAGAAGCATTAGAGGACAGAAGGCAAAGGTACACCAAGCAACATCTCAGGCACTGTGTCTCTAGGGCCAACAGTGCCCTGCTACAGGAGCTGGAGATGGAGAGAAGCATTAGACAGGAAGCAAGACACCTTTCAGCTGAGGAACTAGGAAAACATCTGGGTATTCAGAAGGACTGTGAGTCAATCTGGGGAATCAAACAGCAGTTCAGCCCTAGACATCTGCACGTTCCTTGAAGTGGAAATGGACTGGTGTGGAGAAGCAAAAACCCACAGCAGATCCTAAGGAGCAGCTCAGAGCATCAGAGCAGATTTGGTGTACTGACAAATGACAGCAGAGCATAAGAGACCAGCTTCCACTCTGTGTGCCAAAACAATCATGGAAAGCTGACGCATAGGCTGTCCACCCCTATCCATTATGCTAATTGCATCCATTTTGATAAACACTGTATTTCAAGTACCAGCAAGCACATGCTTTCTACTCAAGTCTGACATGCAAAATCCCAACTACTCGAGTCAACAAGGGCAGAAAGTGTCAAGTTTGTTAAAACATGGACCATTCTTTGTTCAGGCAGATGATCAACTGGCCAAAAGCTTTTCTAAATCTTAAGCATAAACAGGTTTCCAAGCAATCTCTTCCTCAACTCTGAACTGACAGGCTACGAGCAAGACAGAATCTTAGCTCCAAATGTGAGCTACTAATTGTGTTGTCCAGCAAGGCTGCAGAAAAGTCTTTCAAGTTAGAACACTGCCACAGTATTAAAGATTATATTAGATATGACATTGATATGTCGCATCAGCCAGCCGAGCTCAGAACCTCTCCTTTTTGCCTTTCCAATGTGGAAATTAAATGACAACTTATTTCGCAAAAATATCTGGGGAGAAGTAGTATTTCATCAGATCCTTTTATCACCACAAGTCAGCAAATTTCCATCTGCTCTCTTCTGCTTAAACATTTGAATCATCCTTGGCAACATTGCATGGACTTACAACTCCTACTGCATCTCTCACATAGGCACTGTCCCAGCTGTAAGCATATATAACCCATTTGCAAAATAATTCACTCCTAAAAACAGTTCTTGCTAGCTAAGAACAACTTATTTCCCTTGGGATTCAAAGATCTCACAAAAACATTTTAAACAAAGTCACTTAGAATTTCATCTCTACTTCACACACACAAATGTACACAGGCAAAAGGAGTAGCCACCAGCTAATTGTACCAGACCCTCAGTCTCTCTTCCTGTAAGCTCCAAGTGAATACATTGCTCTGCCATCCATCACCACACACAATAATTCCTTACTATAATGTCTCCAAGTAGAAGAGTTTGGCAAACGTTACCACAGTATAGCAGCAAGCAGTTAAGACACATTTTTAAACCTATTTGTTGCACCTGAATGCAGGATATGCTTAATAACATGAGCCTTTTAGTTATTTATAAAGTTTATGACATGTTCAAGATCTTTGCATCCATAAAAGTAATACTGTCACACAGGGCACAGTGCCCAAATGATGGCAGAGATCTGGGTTCATGTTCTGTCCAAAAGCCTCTGCTTCAGCTGATGCAGGCTGCTGTGTAAATAAATATACCACATTCCTCTGGAGAAGGAATTATTTTATACAGGCCAAACTACCATGCTACCCAGGGAAGCAAGAAGAATATGAGGAAAGAAAATACTTTTTTCCCTGTTGGTGAACAAAAGAAGATGAAACACTTGACCAAGGGTCACACAGAAGCAAAATATGGGTATGGCATTATGTTCAAAGCATGGAACAATTTAATCACAGATAAAGTTCATCAACCATCAAATACTTTTAAAGCAGAAAAGTACATTTTTTGCTCTTGTCCTGGAAGATTAATGCAGTGATGCAAGATAATGTGAGTCTGCAGAACAGCTAAGAAAATCCAATTTAAAATCCAATTTACAATCTTTCCTATTTTCCTCTTGTTAAAAAGGAAAAAGAACCCAAACAACCCTTCAATTAAGGCATGCTTTCAAAGAAAAGTCCTACTGATGTGACTAGTACCGACACAGACATAATAATTTAAATGAGTCCAGACCCTAATTCAGTATAAAAATGGATCCACACTGCTTATTAGAAAAGCTGTATCTCTGAAGTAAACTATTGATCAAATACACCTTGTTAGCAGAGATGACTTCCATGGACTCACTAAGCAGCACTGCCCTAACAAATTAAAAGATCATCATCATTCTCCTAACTTGTTATACTTGTTATATATATATAACACAATATAGTGGAGAAAACGTCTTCAGTACTTGTCCAAACAAGTATTTAAGTAAGAGAGTTTCTCTGTTCAACTGCTACATAAACCAAGGCCAAGAAGAGAGAACCAGTGTAGAAAGGGTGGATTTTTCACCCCTTTCCCCAAAGTGATTGATACTCCTTTGCCTGCAAAGCATTGGGGCACTCAAGAGTGGATCCAGGAGAACAGATAACTCAAGTACTGTTCTTCTGCTCCAACATAAAGCCAACAAGAAGTACTTTCACCCATCCCCAAGGCTACATAAAATACTTGGTTTTAGACTGAGACATGCCAAAAGAAGTTTGCCATGAAAACAGATGGAGAGAAGGGCATTACACTTAACTCTGATCAGTTTACTGATGACAGTTTCACGGCAAACCTAGATTTGAGGGCAATGCCAAAGAATCAATGCTTCTCATTGTCTAGCCACTGCTTAAGTTACACAGTGAAGCCATCTAATGTCATCAAACCCACAGTCTCATCAATTTGAAAGTCAATTCTCATTCTACAATTCAAGACAAATGACTTCAAGAGTCAATAATGAGGGAGTAGAAGTCAGCAAAAGTTAGATCACAAAAAAAAAAAAAAGGACAATTGCATTTACATCCTCTCTTGCAAATATGAATTGAGATCATCCCTAGCACAGTTAAAAATCTTGTATGCAGTATTTCTAGTCAACTTCAAGGACATACAAGTTGGTTTCCCACAGAGAACCAGGCCAAATTTTATACCATATGCATGGGTGGCTAACTTCTTAGATTGTATCTGAGGAAATTTCAGCATTATGTCACTACAGAAAGGGCAACTGAGGAGAAAAAAACCAAATCCACCACACCAAAGGTTCTTTTTTTCCCTTTTTACTTTTGACCGGGTAACCTCCACCTTTTTCACAAGATCGGTATCATCTAGAGAGCTTCCAAAGGGTCATCCTAAATGCTGTAATTACTAAAAATTATGTATCCTGTTTACCACGTCAGCAGATTTATTTATTCTTTAACTCAGGATCAGCTAGGTCCCTCAATACCTTGCTTTTAACCAGTCTTTCCTACCAAGAACAATCCACTAGCTTTCTCCACCTTCCTTGTCCCTCAACTGGCAGACCACAGCTTTTAAAAGAACTAGCAGAAAATTCCAGTATTTCAATGAAAAACAAATAAACCTAAGTTCCACTTATTACTGTGTCTGTCAGGTTGGGAGTGGCTTGGAGACTCCATCCATCCATCCATCCATCCATCCATCCATCCATCCATCCATCCATCCATCCATCCATCCATCCATCCATCCATCCATCCATCCATCCATCCATCCATCCATCCATCCATCCATCCATCCATCCATCCATCCATCTATCCATCCATCCCTCTCCCACTTGTTGTTGACCACTGTGTAATAAACCCTTGCCATTTTAGCACATGGTCTGATAAGTTCCCATACAGTCCTTTAAATACTGCCAACTCTAATAAATTAGTTAGTTACATGGGTTTGATTAGTTATGGTTTTGGCAACATACTGAAAAAGGCTACAACTTTTTACCAGCCCTTTTCTGTTCAAACAAACAAAACCCCTGGAAATGGACTTGTTGCTACTACCTCAATGCCACAGCAGTTGCAATTCCAGGCAAAGCACAGGCACTAGTAAGAGCTATATGGAAAGCAGATTTCAAAATATGTGGAGAATTTCACCTTCTAAATAATACTCACTATACAGACTTCATTCACATACTAAAATAAAGGATACAACACACAAATATTTAAATTCCAAAAGGGAGGGGGTAACACAGAAACAAAGAACTATTTCTCTATTCTGAACTTCTACCAAATGCTGAACGCTTATCTGGCCTCCACAAAAAAAGGAGAGCACATTTATGAATCCTACTTCCATTCAAGGACAAAAGAGTTTTCTCCATCTGTAAAGTGGTATCACCAATCAGACTATTACACATACAACTGCAAGAAGACTTAGGTATGCATGCACTGTGCAAACAGGTTGAAGAACAGAACCCTAGACTCTCAAAATGTTTCCCCAATAACTGAGAAATGACTGGAAAACTGATGGCTATCTCAAACCATCTCTAATCCAAAGATAACAAAGTCAGAAAGGTAGAAGAGTGCCTTGTCAGACCTTGAGAGGCCAGAGGGTAATCCACAAAAGGAGAGCCTGAAAAGAATTTTTCAGTAAGCAGAGCAGGGGTGAACTTTTGAAGCAAAACACGATTTTTATGGATTTGCCAATCCTGTCCACACTTCAAAAGATTATAAGAAAGAATTTTAAATCTACAGCCAATGTGGAGTGGCCGTTGATCACTTCCCACACAAGAATGAGGTAGTTTATCAACACACAACACTGACGGAAGATCTCAGCACACTACATGAAAACACACTTCACAGTGGTACCTTAGTTTAGATTATGAACTGTTTACAAGTCCATAGAGCATTGAAGGGCTGAAGAAACAATCTCACAGTAAACACGTACAGGACCTTGAACCAAACACAGACGCAGTACATGTGTTTATTTTGCTTAGCCTGAAGTACTAGTTGTCATGGAAGTGGGTAAAGACAAAAGCACAGGCTTCAGGAGAATGAATTTGATTATTCTGTACCAATTCAAGTACCAGTGGAAACACCACTGGGTTCTGTCTCTCCAATCTTTTATAAATACCTATACATTGCCTAAGAAAGGGTGGAAGACCTCGATGAACGTATGTGCACAGTATTAAGACCTAGATGAGTATGACCCAAACCTCTACAAAAGCGTCTCCAGCTGCCAGCAGTCAGAAACAAAGCATTCAGGGAACATACTTCACAAGGACATCTGGAGAATACGGAGAAGCCGAAGCAAATCTGTTCTCTTCGTAAATTTCTGAATTACAACATCGTCTTATTTTAGGGAACACACGCTACAGGTTCAGCGAGAAAATTCTCCCAGAGCCTGGGGCAAGTCACACCCTGATGTATGGAGCCATCGGTCACCGGTGGTCTCCCACACCCTTAAGGCTCCAGCGCGTAAATCTTCGTGGGAATCTTGGCGCATTCCACGCGCCTGAGCTCGGGCGGGCGGACGGCAGGATCGGGGAGCACCGCTGCAGCCGCGCCCCGGCCCCTGGGGGACCCCGCGCCCCGGGAACCGCCGAGGGCCCCGGCCCGGCCCCGCTGCCACCGCCCTTACCCGCCAGTCC
>VXAZ01007860.1:348884-363719 GCA_013399875.1 Gymnorhina tibicen
CCCCCCCCTCCCCCGCCAGTCCCCCGCCGCCGCCATCGCCGCCGTGCCCCTTCCTCCTCTGCAGGATGAAGTAGGGGTTGGCCCGCTCCGTCACCCACAGCGCGTTCGCCAGCAGCACCTCCTCGGGGTTCACCCACATGCTCCCGGCGCGGACAAAGGCGGGCCCGGCGGGCTGAGGGGTGGCTCACGCACGCACCGGCCGCATCAGGCGCCACCATGCCCGGCCGCCGCGGCGGACGGCGCAGCCCCGCGGGCACCGGCGGGCACNCGGGCACGGGCACGGGCATGGGCACACCCGCGACGAGGCCGCGCCCGGCATCGCTCCGCAGGGACACTGCGGGCAAGAGCCGCGGACCAAGAGCCGCCCTGCCTAGGAGGACTCGGAGCGTCGGGAGACCACGAGCTGGACCCGAGCCGGCAATGTGTGCTCGCACCCCAGAAAGCCAAACGTGTCCTGGGCTGCATCCAAAGCACCGTGGGCAGCAGGTGAGGGAAGGGATACTGCCCCTCTGCTCTGGTGAGACCCCACCTGAAGTGCTGCATTTAGCTCTGCGGTCCCCATCCTCCTCTGCACACAGTCTAAGAGAGTTCTGGTTGCTCATCCTGGAGAAGAGAAGGCTCGGGGAGACTTTCTAGCACCTTCCAGTACCTGAACGGGCTACAAGAGAGCTGGAGAGGGACTTTTTGATAGGACAAGGAGTGATGGCTTCAAACTGCAAGTGGGCAGGTGTAGTTTAGATACCAGGAAGAAATTCTTCAGTAGGAGGGTGGAGAGGCACTGGACATAGGGCACGGGTTGCCCAGAGAAGCTGTGGATGCCTCATCCCTTAAAGCATTCAAGACCAGGTGGGATGGTGCTGGTCTAGTGGGAGCTGTCCCTGCCCATGGCAGGGGGTTGGAATGAGATGATCTTTAAGGTCCCATCCAACCCAAACCATTCTAAGATTCCCCTTTTAACTGCCTGCCTTGAAAGATTTGGCTTTCTCATCCTGTGGCTCAGAGAATTTTGTAAAAAGGGTGTTAAAAGGAAGAGAAGGCTCTGATCTCAACCTGGAAGGAAGCCATCCACCAGAGGAGGTGACACTGCCCTCTTACCATGTCCCTTTTCTGTACCTGTTCTCTGCCATGACCCACACCATGTTTGAAGTTCACCTCTGCTGCTGAAGACCACGTTGTGCCTACTGCTAAAGGTGGGGGTAATTTTTGAGGACCTGAAGAACCCTAGAATAAAGCACACTCAAAAGGGAATACTAGTGTGTATAGGTAACACATTTCCTATCCTTGCAGCTCTGAATGCTATTTGATTTCCAAATTGTCAGGAAAGGACTGGACACGCTGACCTACCTTTAGGTGTAAAACTGTTGCTTTCCAATCAGATATGTATCTTTGTTTTATTAAAGATGTTGATAAGGCTAAATTAAGCCCCAAAGACAACATAAAACCACGTTCTGGGCACAAACTGCTCATGTAGGCTGTACTTTATAGTAGAGTCTAGCCTTTTATCAACTGGTGCTGGCATGGAGCTGGTACCTAGTGTCCATCATATGGAGACAGAGACACAGTCCTGGGAGAAATGACTTTTCGTCTGAGGTAGCAGTCACATGGTTGTTACTGTGTAGGTAAAAAGTTCAGGAGAGGGAGGTGACTGTCCCTGATGTATACTTAAAAATTGTTCTGCTTTCAGTTCCACTGCACCATGGAGAATATTCATCATCATGGCTGAGGAGGGCAGCTGCACCTTGAATGGAAATGCAGAAGAGCCTCTTCACCCTCTCTGAATTTATCACAGAGTGAGATTATTTTGAATTTTAGTATTGTTGAAATGACCTCGCTCTCAAGGGGGTTTTTAGGTGTAGTATTTTTAAGGAAAATTTTTGAACAAGAAAGCTTCTTATAGCTTTGAGAAGAAATGTCAGTTCGTTTTGTTTTGTTGTTTTTTAAACCAGGTCTAGCTAAAAACTATATGCTAAGTACCTTGAAAGTTAAATTCTAGCCTGGCTAAAAGTAGTGGCAAAAATTCCAAGTAACTTCCTTTAGTAAAGGCAGGACGCACAAGGTTCCTGTGTTCTTGTAGGGGTAGTGCTGGCAGTACTGGAGATCCCTCCAAAAATCTGCAGTAGAACTACTAAAGCCACACCAGCTTTTTGGGAAAGAATAAACACATGATACTCTGCTGTAGTCGAAAGCAGTGATGGAATTAATTTTCTTTGTGAACTGTGCACTTGTCCTCAAGCAGGAAAAAAAGCTTTATCAGAAGCTGGGCACTCCTGCTTCCCACTCCTAACCTGCATTTCAGCAGTGGGTACAGACTGTTATGAATGGAAAACTGTAAGTACTGAAAACACCCTATTAGTGCCAATTAGGCAGTTTTATATGCGAGGAGGGTGACATATTACTGGCATAAAGAAAAGCGTAATTTGTAACATCGTTCGTATTCATCTTCCATTAAGCATTATAGAACATTTGAATAAAACTGGAAAGAAATGAAATGTCATCACTCAAGTAAATGGCATTGAAAATGAGGGTGTATGGTGTCTTTTTGCTGCTGCGTTGTAGATAGTATCAAGGCACTTTTAAATGGAAACCTGATCTGCTTTCACTGCATGTAAAATAGGTGTTGTGCTATCATGGCTGACTTTTTGTTGAAGCCAATGTAAATATTTTTTTTCCTGCATGCTCATCACATATTTTTATCCCTCATGCAAAACGCTTGTCTGTGTGTTTTGGGGTTTTTTTTTTGAGTCTTAATGCTCAATTATAAAGTTTCAAATGTTTCTTTTTCATCTTGTAGTTTGGGACTGTGTTGGTTTTGCATAGCCTGGTTTTTGGTAGAGGGGAGGCCACAGAGGTGGCTTCTGTGAGAAGCTGCTGGTAGCTTCCACCACGTCCAACAGAGCCAATCCCTGATGGCTCTGAAGATGGGCACACTGCTGGCCAAAACTGGGCCAATTAGAGATGTTGGTAATGCCTCTGTGATAACATATTTAAGAAGAAAATTGAAAAAAGTGGGGCACAGTATTTTTCTAGTCAGAGAAGAGGAGGAAGTGAGAACATGTGAGGGAAACAACATGGTGACAGAAGGAGGGGGAGGAGGTATTCCAGGCGCTGGAGCTGAGATTCCTCTGCAGGCTGTGGTGCAGACCATGGTGAAGCAGCTGTGCCCCTGCAGCCCATGGGGATCCATGTGGGATGCAGAGATCCACCTGCAGCCCGTGGGGGAGGTGCCCACGCTGGAGTGGGTGGATGCCTGGAGGAGGCTGTGATCCAGTGGGAGACCCGGTAGAGAGAGAGGGCCCTTGCTTCCAGGCTGGAGCAGCCTGTCCTTGGAGGACTGCACCCCGTGGGAAGACATGCCGCAGCAGTTTTGGGAGGACTGCATGCCCATGGGGGGAATTCACATTGCAGCAGTTTTGGGAGGACTGCTCCTCATGAGAGTGGACCCATGTTGGAGGAGTTCACAGAGAACTGTCTCCCATGGGAGGGACCCCACGGTCTCACAGGGGAAGAACTCCTCTCCCTGAGCAGCGGAAGAAGAACTCAGGTGACAAACTGACCAAAACTCCCACCCCCTGTCTCCCTGAGCTGTTGGTGGGAAGGAGGGAGGGGTTGGGGGAAAAAGGTGTTTTTAAGGGCTTATTTTACTTCTCATTATCCTCCTCCAACTCTGTTAGTAATAAATTCATTTTGTACCTCTAAGCTGAGCCTGTTTTGCCCTTGGACTATTTTCTTCCAGTCTTTATCTCAACTCATGAACCCTTCATTAAATTTTTTTCTCTCCTCTGTCCAGCTGTGACAGGGGAACGTGAGCGGCTTTTGTGGGTGCCTGGCATTTAGCAAGTGTCAAACCATGACAGGAACAAAATAATGAACTTCTGGTCAGTCCCTTGAATTATAATAAGGAGTTAGAAAAATCTGAAATGGAAATAAAAGAATATTTGCCCCTGTATGTTTTATAATATTTTGTTGAAAAAACTGTATGAGGTTGGAACCTCAGTGTGGTTTTAACACTGAATGGGGTTGTTTAAAGTTCTCTGTGCCATTAGATTTAAAACTACAATGTATGTCATTCAATTTTAAGAAATAAAAAAATCAGGAGCAGATATCAATACAAACTGAGGAGTTATTTCATATAACATATTATAAACTTCCCAGGGAAGAAAAGAAACATGATTCTAGAAAGACAACCATTCTCTGTAATATCATCATACTAATGGACATTAACATTACTTAAGAAGGAAAAAGATGTAATAAAGCAGACCATTTATTCCCCAGAAGACCTTCTTACAATGGATGTCTTCATTAGACACAGCCAACTGGCATTTGCTAGTGGTTCAAGACAGCCATTCAGTTGACTAGAAGCAAAGATAAAACATCAAAATTTTTAAAGATTATCTTTGCGAAATGCACACCTAACTTAGGTTAAAAGAACAGGTGTATAGATTCAGGAGAAACAAACTGACTGCAAGCTTGCAGTCTGGATGAGGAATCTACCTTTCCAAGGAAGATTAAATAAAACAATTTCGTATTCTGAGATGCTTTTTTTTTAATTCTCTATAATTATGACAGCTGTTCTTCAGTACGCTACTTACTACTTTTTCTCTCATTGTGAATGACAGCTTTCTTAGGCTTTTTTTTTGGTGTGAAGTTCTGCTGTTCTTTCATGACAAATGGACAACTTGTTACTGATTGGTAAAAAGTGTTTCCCTATATTTAACTCCCCTTAGGTGTCATATTGACCCCTTTACTCTTTATAATGCCCTGCTGGTGTTCCAGGCTCTCCATGGGTCAGGCAGGTGCCTGTCCACAGCCCACACACCTTTTTGTGGACTGCCCTGCTTCCTGAGGTGTGTTGGATAAGACTCACAGTTTCTAGCTCTCCTTCATGTCTATACCATGCTTTGATAGTTTCTGGACTGTAGATGTCAGAGGTGGGTTCTGTATGTTAAGAGAGCTTTACCAGTTTTGGTTTTGTTTTGACAGAAGCAAAGTCTTTCCTAGTTTGGAGATACTCTGTCTGAATCCTTTGTTTTTTTTGACACAGCACTGCACTGGGAACACATTGAGCATTTTATGCAAAATCCTCATTCAGAAAAGCTTTCCCTATTTTGAAAGTGATCCCTATTTTGGTTATAACTGACACCCTTTGCCTTATGTCTGGTTTATGGACGTAAGTACTAGGCTATAGTAGAGTGATCCGAGTCCTGATATAGCAGTGACCTTACATCACTATTTATTATCTTGTCCATCCCTATGTCATTTAGAAAAATTGTCATAAAGTTTCTTCAGCACAGAATTGATCATGTAGAATATTAAAATTATACAGGGACTCCTACCAGCTTTCCCATGCCCTATTATCCCCTTATTCTCCAATAGCTCTGTGGGTTTGTTTTACACCCAGATGTTATGAGTAAGTTAATTTTATATACAATCTGTCATTACAATTAAAATTTCTTTGGCAAAATCCAGACATATGATACCAACCCTACTATTTCTATTGACCAAAGCTTTCACCCTGCCAAAATAGAAGCAAGCTTTGTTTGACAGGACCTACTTCCATAAGATCATACCTTGACTGTGCAAGAACAATTATATTCTCATCCTGGAACTATTTGTTAACACTGTGCCAGGTTAATTATTCTGTTATTGTAACAAAGTTCAGTGATAGACTAACCAGCCCATAGTTTGTTAAGTCTAACTAGCTAATTAATAGAGCTGCTTGTTTTTAAATGTGGAAACTGCATCACTATACAGATAAATGTAAAATAATTTCAATGTCTGCTATATTCCAGTGGAATGAAAATAGAAAAGGTTTAAGAATGAAAACTCCAAAGAAGTTATTAAATTTTCTGTGGTAACAAAGCTGACAATGATAAAGCTGAGAAGAAAAACAGCTCTTTGAATATGACTTAGGAGACTACAAGCAGCTGAGCCAATGTTACTAACATAAATGGAAAGCCAACAAACATTTGATGGCAGCTGATATTTTAATGTAACAGTGCCCTAAAAAAGGCACAGTTACCATGTTTCAGTGAGATGCTAGGAGAAAAAAAGGGAGGTATACATCTTGGTAACAGCAGAATTGGCCCTTTTTCTGAAATTCAATGATCCAAATCCATCTTGCACCTTCCTTTTGGCACCTTCAGGAGCCACCAGCAGCCAGGCAGATGAGAAGTCACCAAACCAGTTCAGCCAACAACTTCTTGGCACTGCTTCTTTAGCATAACATGAATGAGAAAGCTTGAAGACAAATACTGGCAAGGAATGAAGTTTCTTTCAAAGATTTTGATGGTTTCTTTACATGCTCATGTCATTAACAATTTTAACCATTTGGAGATGACAGATTTCTTGAGGAACAACATAAGTTATGTTGGACAACAGAGAAACACTGGTCTTAAGTTGGCTTTAAGAGTGTTAATACTCAGTAATTACTTACCCCAGAATCCTTTCACTAATTACTTATGCTAAGTACCTGAATTTAAATACTTTGATATGTGTTATAAGACTTTATTAGCATTGCCCATTCATAAAGTGGTTAGGCTTGTTTATCCTTAAATTCAGAATAAATGCTGTTTACTCTGATGATGTTCCTTGCTTTTCTATACACTGGTTTTGTTATCTGTGTTGTCCTAAAATAAAGTGCACATTTGATGTGAAATAATTTAGAGAAGCAACACTCCATGAAAAATGAGAAACAAACCCTACCTTCAGGAACAAGTAAAAGCCAAGATACTGGTCTGTCCATTTACACATTTGTGTATTAAAGGATTTACAGAGTTAAATCAATTTGCAGTTATTTATTGGGACAAATGGGGTATAGTTGAATAATCATTACCTTAAGTATTTCACAAGTTTTTGTGCTGTTTGTTTTTCTTTCATTTTACCCAGTTTATTTTATCTTTCTTTTTAAGTGTCTGGGATGTTCTCTCTACTTGCTTACAAAATATAAGAGTATGTGGCATACACCAGAGAAACTCATAATGCAACTCCAATGTAATCAGTGAAGCTAGATTCCTCCTTGATGTTTCTTTCTGTGACTAAATACTTAAAAAATTATTATGTGGCAGCTGGTATCTGAATTGACACTTAAAAACCTCTGTTACATGTTCTTGAAGGAACTAGATGGTTGCTGAAATGCTGATAAAATATGCTTGGTTTGACATCTAAATGATGGGTAACTGTTTACCACTTACTTGCCTGCTTATTGAAAATAACATGACAGCACCAAGATTAGTTAAGATACTGAAATCTGAAGAGCTGAATTCTTTTGAAAGTATTGCATCATTTGCAGTTGAATACATTAAAATCCCCCATAAATAATGTCATTGTACTTGGTATAATTTAGGAGAGGATTGCCATTGCAGTAGTTCCACACAGCCTTGCAAAAACCCAAGTAGATGAATTGGTTTCTGCTAATTTTCTAAACGAACCATGTAAAGGAACACTGACCCGGTTCCTCCTCCTCCCCCTCCTTCTTCACTGACCTCGGCGCCCACAGTGTTGTTTCACTCACACATTCTCACTCTTCTCTCTAGCTGCAATTGTGCAGTTGAGGCTTTTTCCCTTGTCTTAAACCTCTTACCCCAGAGGTGCTGCCACTATTGCTGATGGGCTTTACTTTGGCCAGCAGCAGTTCCATGTTAGAGCTGGCTGGCGTTGGCTCCATCAGACATAGAGGAAGCTTCTGGCAGCTTCTCACTGAAGCCACCTTGCTACACAAACCTAATACATGAGCTCTCTGAAACCTAAAAGAAGAAAGAATGCAAGTTTTTATTGTTTAATTATTGGCTTTGTAGATCAAAAAACCCTGATATATTTCAGCATTCACCAAAAAGGTGTGGACAAAGGAGGCTTTGAAATGCCTGTCTGTAACTTTGGGATGAGATGGTACGCAGTGTGATGTCCACTGGATCCTTAGTAAATCTACTGTTTCTTAGGAAGTTTGCAAGAGAATATTTAGGTGGAGGGAGATAAAAAAGTCTTTGATTATCAGAGGAAGGGAAAAGATATGAATCAATTTTCCATGAAACAGCATGGAAGGCCTACTTCGCTTACTCTCAAAACAAAATACTTCAACTGCCCCCCCTTCACTTGCTTGAAGTTCAGACCTATCCCATCTCCATTCAATGTCTGGGATTAACTTTCCTCTTTCCAAAGAGGAAGCTGAGGGAAAATGAGTCAGAAAATGCCTGGTCACAGGTGTGTTGCTTCAAGTGAGCACTGGCTAGCTCCTGAGCTACCTGGAGTTGCAAAAGTCACTACAGGGGCACATTGCCATGACCTGGTGGATATTAAGGAGGGGATTTAGTCACAACTCACCCCTCAGCCTTTTTGATCATTCTCATCTCTTGAGTCCAAGTGCAAAATTTGATATTCCTTCATTAGAATCCTCTTTATTTTCTTCCACCCCCCTCTTCTCCCTGTAAGCAGAAGAGAGTGGTAGTTTATTTTGGTATTACAGTAGTGTGTCTACCCAAAAGAATGTAGAAACCAATACCATGGATGCAATTTCTGTGCAGCTCCTGGCTGAGTACCAGCACACATCATTGTGCAAGTTTCAGAAAAATACAGAAGTTGGCTGTTTGAACATAAAAACGCAAAATTAGTGGTAAACTTGAAAGTACAACTCACAGCTTCCTCTCCCCTTGGAGGAAATTTCTGCTGTGGGCTTTGGGCAATTACTTCATATTTGCTTGTGATTGTGTTGTGACTGCTATGGAAGGAGTTGCTCTGTGCTGCCTGTCCTGAGGGAACTCTATGGGAAGAACTTGGAATGACGGAATAAGGGACCAGTAGGTACTGGTAAGAATAAGGAATATTCCCCTCAGGAATATTTACAAATGATTCATCAGTCATTTGTAACCATTTCCCTTCCATCCCACTACCTAGGAAAAATCTATCTACAATAAACCAATGTTGCAGCTGACTACATGTATAGGCAGTAGTTTTCTACAGAAAATTTTATTTTATATCTTTTCAGGTGGATATTCCAAATGGTGTAGAGCTCAAAAACAGAGCGGAATTTTGTGAAATTTTCCTCTTTGCTTGAAAACAGCCACTGAGAGCAGTCATGGAAAATATCAGAAATCTGTTGAGAGAGTCACACGGCCACCAAGTCATGAACATGCAGAGCTATGGCAATTGGATTACAACTTCAGTGGCAATTGAACTACAACATGGGCTACCCCAAGAGCCTCCAGTAAAATTTATATTTTATTTTGCTCTTCATTTGATTTGCAATTCACACGGACTGTTACATCCAAGATGGTCTTAATAACAGCATTTCTAGGGATACGTGTCATTTTGTTAAATGTCCTACAGGAATTCTGACATCTTTTTACTCTTTGCTCACTTACCTTGATGTAGCAGAAAAGATATGTAAAAGTTGATCTGTTCCAGAACAGAAATTTCTGTTAAACGTGTGCTGATTTCAGCTGGGGTGGAGTTAACTTTCTTCACATCAAATAGTATGGGGCTATGTTTTGGACAACACAACAGACATTTAAGAATGTTTTTTGTTCTTAAAACCTGCTACATTTTTTCTTAGTTTAGAGAGCAATGTATGAGAAGTATGCTAGAAATCAATAGTCAGGAAGCAGTATGTCTGCATGAAGAGCTTTATTTGTAATTTTAGTGGTGGAAATTTGTGTTAGAGAAGACCTTTAGAATACCATACAAATGAAACCTGCTGTATCAGAGAGGATCATACCTGTGCTTTATACTGCACATGCTCAAATTTGTTCCTAAGTCTTCCAGAAATCTAGTATACGCGATAGATATACTCCAAGCTGCACTTCCATCCTGTTTGCCACTGCACATGAAGCCATCTGTAGAACCTTATTATCTCGTTTTGGAGACAAATTTAGGAGAAAATGCCCTGGAATGAGCGTTTCCTCTAAAGAGAAGAGCTCCAGTAATCCCTTTTTGCCAATGAGAGGACTGAATACCTGTGGGTGAAAGTGGAAAAAAAGTAAAACTGTTTATTAACAAAGCAAGATACCCGCAAAGCATGGGGAAAAAAATTGAACCTTACAGCCCCCCCCCACCCTTGCAGCGTGGCCAAGAGGGAAAGATGGCAGCTGCCCTTCTTTGTCTCAGGGGATGGGAGGAACAGAAGTTCACATAGCTGCTCGGGCAGAATAGAGAACCTTTCTAGCATTAGTCTCTTCCTCACAAGTGGTGGAGTTTAGTGTCCTGTCTTGTGTAGGTTCAGCTTCTTCGAGGTCTTGGGTTCGGGCAGCCCCCGCTGGCTCCCTGAACAGGCTGGAAAGAAAAGACAAGCCAAGCTGAAACAGTTCAAGGGGAAAAAACCCCAAAAAGCTGCCAAGAGGATTCCCAGTATAGCCTCCAGGCTAGGGGAAGGGAAGAAAAAACTTCTTGCTTCAAGCTAGTAAAAAACTACTCCAACAAAAGGAACAATATAGCATCCTGGTCCATGCCACCAGAGTACTTGGAGAAAGAGAGTTTGAACCAAATCGCACAGGAGCGCAAGGCTCCCCGCCCCACTCCCCAAGTCCCTCTTAAAGCTACAGGAGCCATGTCTGGCCATAAAGCAGATGGTTAGGGAATAAAGTATCATCATAAAATCACCCCAAGACACTTATGTATTGATTTAAACCATAATTTTACACATTACACTTGAGGGGGTGTAGACACCCACAAACAACCTTTGTGGTAAGGATTTTGAGCTTATGAAAATTTTAGTAACTTATTTTAGTGTTACTTTTTAATTTGCAAAATGTGAACTTATGTAAATTACAGATAATACATTTTATTTATCTACATGCATTTATTTATAGTGTATAAGAAGCATTTGCCAATACTAAAGTGAAACAGTCAGGATGCAGGAAATCAGTTGCCAATTTTATTTTCAAACTAAAATATCAGTATACATACACTGATCACATTGCCATGGCAGAATTTCTGACAGTCCTGAATTGCAACACTTTGGAGAAACTTGTAGTTTCAGAGGTTTCCAAAAACTGAGACGAACAGGAAGGTTAAGGTTCAGATGTAAGAAAAAAAAAAGAGTTGAGAGATTTCTGAGCCATGTATGCTACTGTTGTAAGTGAAGTACATCTAAAGTAAATTAAAGCTCTTATTTTAAGGTAAAATCCAGTTAAAAGGTTAACATCTGTGTCTTGGTTTGAAAGACAGGTGTGTGCCAAGGAAGCCAGAAACCTCCCTTGGAATGGAAAATATGACCTCCTTCCCTCCAAATTATTATAATTTTGAAACTAAAGGGGTTTCAGGCAAAGATATGAGAAAAGGAATAACAGGTCTTTAATAGCATGCATAACAAGGCAAACAAACAACAACAGTGTTTGTTAACAAGGCAAACAAACAACATAACAAGGCAAACAAACAACAACACCAAGAGCCAGAGCAGAGCCCAGTGCCAGCCTCTCTCGGCCGCAGGCCCTTTCCCCTTCGGTGCAGGGACGCTCACAGCCGGCAGGGGGCGCTGGTGGCTCCCGGCCGGGCAGGGCGGGTGCGATGGTTCCCCGCGCCTGCANCCGGGCAGGGCGGGTGCAATGGTTCCCCGCGCCTGCAGGGGGCGCTGTGGCGTGAGCTCAGCTGCCTCCCCACATGGCAATGGCGGCTCTGCCGGAAGGAGAGAGAGAGGGAAGGGGCTTTCCTTTATGAATCCACAGGGGAAGATGATCCTGGTGCCCCCTCTGGATAGCAAAAGGAACTGTAGCAGGAAACCTCGGAAACAGGAAGATGGAATGGCCAGGATGAAAAAAATCCCAGAGTGGTAGATGAGATGTATCAGAAACTTTGCAGCTGTAGCTAGAACCACAGGGTGCCGCAGCAGGCAGGAGATTGTAGTGTGCCCCTATTCCATATCCCTGCCTGCCCTTTCCATGTGGCTTCCCCGTTCCCCCAGCTCTAGTCCAAACCACTCCCTCAGGTAACACCGCCCTTGTACCGCCCCTATGCCCTGCCATGGTCTCTCTCCACGCCCCCTCTGCCCCGGATAAGGGGCTCTGAATCACCTGAGCCCAGGTCTCTCTGCCCTTGGGGTTCAGGCAGCCACCAGCTTCTCTCTCTCTGGGCTCTAGCCGTGTGGCAGCCCCCTGCCTATGGGGGCTGGCACGTGTGCTGGTCCCAGGCCTTGGGGAGTTAGCGTGGAATAAAGACCTGCTGCAGTCTCCATGCAAGAGAGCCTTCTCGCCTCCTTTACCGCCACCGCGTTGTTGTGAGCCGACAATTAACTGAGAGAGTTCAGGCTGCCGAAAGGCTGTGGGAAAGCTGTATCACCTGCTTTCCTTAGGAATGCCCTGTGGCGCTCTCAGGAAGGTTGCTGCGTGCCATACCATCGCAAAGGAACCTCGCACAGCAACAGGAGATGAAAAGCTACAGTGTAGCAAAACCCCAGAGCGGTGGCAAAGAAACAGTGGGAGCTGGGCAGTGGCAGCCCGGCTCCCGAACACAGCAGGGAGAGGATCCCCAGGATTTCTCACCATTGCTGGCTGGTCCCTGGGTCCAGGCTGTGCGGAGGGGAGCAGCCTCCGGTGGGACACAAGGGTGCTCCCGGATGCTGGCGCAGCATGCACTGCCTCTGGGCTTCCCAACACCAGAGCGGCAGAGAAATAAGCCGGCAAGCCCAGTCACAGTGCCGAAGCAAAAGAAACAAAGAAACAGACAAAACCCACAGAAGCAGCAGTATCCCTGGTCAGAGACACCGGCCATGTTGTGTCCAGTCGAACAGCCTGCCCGGAAGGAAGGGGCTGCCCCTTGCCCCGCCCCCAACTCCCTCCGGAAACCCGCTTGTCTCCCAAACATCGGGATACTCCCAGAGCCAGGGAGGATGGGGGGGGGAGGGGAGTACAGCAGCCACCCCAAGCACAAACAAAACAAAACCCCAAAAAATTATATGGGATAATAAACCATCCCCAAGACATATCTGTCTTTTTGTTCTGCTTATAATCAGCACAGTTTTACTCTTTGCTACCTTGTTCTGCCACCCCAGGAAAAACTAGATCCCACTACTGTTTCTGGTGATGGAGAAGTCCTGCTGATGCAACCCAGTGGTTGCACAGCCATAGCTACAGGGAGCTTGTCTTCATTTGGGTTTCTTTGTTAATTAAGCCACAGTAAATCACACAATTTTAACAAGCAAACAAAAGCATCTCTTTGGCAGGCTGTGAGCTGCTGCTCTCTCTCCATCCCACTCCTCCTGGCTGCCCACCACACAGCTGCTGAGAATCTGGGATCAGTATTTCTGTCTCCACACAAAATGCCTACTTTTACTTGCAACAGTGCCAGCCTGGATGCTCAGACAGCTTCTCACCAGTCTCCTTACTACCACACAGCCAGCCTCTGATACAAGGGCATTTTGGAGCTGGAGCAAGACCTAGCATAGCCTAAGTTGCTGTAAGCTGCACAGCTCCCACTTAATTCAGTTCAGTACTTGCCTGCTTTCCAGACAACCAAAAAGGTCCTAATGTCTTCCCCTCTAAGCCAAAACTAAGCTTTCCTTTATTTATGGCACTGGATCAAAACATATTAGTATAAAGCTCCAGGGTACCTACTCTCATGCACATATGCAGAAACAGCAAAAGCACTCCAACAAAAATGTTCCTGATGGAGGCTCATACCCTGTCTAGATACAAATATGCAAAACATTTGCTATTAGTGGTGGTAAGTCATCACTTGTTAGCATCAGAAGTCAGGGAAATACTGTGCCTTGGAGCCATTCAGTAATCTGTGCCAGGACTAAGAGAGGAAGATGAGTCATTTCTTCAACCCATTCTTGGCTACTGTGAAATGAAAATGAAAGAAAGGGATGAGAGAAATGAAAGAAGGAGAACATAGAAGGAAATGGCTTAAGGTTGAAGGGAAAAGAAGAGAAAAGTATATGTAAATATAGAAATAGAGGCAGAGAAAGAGACAACTAATAGAAATGTATGGAAGAAGGGATGGAGAAGAACAAAAGGGAAGAAATTAAAGGACTGAGGCAGCACATCAAATTACCACAGTGTTTTAATGTTGGCAGATTCTTTCAGTGTCTTACTACCTGCTTTCTTGCATCTCAGGAGAATTCAGTCAACAAAAACATGCTGGCAATTCATACCAAGGTATATGCAGTCAACTCTGCCAGATCCTGGCAAGTGCAGGTGATGAGCAGAAAGCAAGGCACTAGCACAAGGACACATCCGTCTGTCCTTTTTTAGCTCCTCTGGGCAACTCCGTTTTGTCAGGGGTGGTTTCTTTCTGTCTCTTTCAACTTCAGTTGGAGGCAAATGTCAGTACTTTGGCTAGGATTACATAGGCCCACAGCATCAAAGGAGTGCCACCGTCCTCTCCACCACTGCATTATTTTCCTTCTTCTCCATCACAATGGGATGTGAGCAGGGTCAGGCTTGCTCCACCACAGCAGAATGAAGTTGCCTAGTTTCACTGCACAATTTCAAGGTAGGAAAAAAACTCCAAAATACAAACCATCTGTTGGGGTTTGGGAATTGTTTCTTTTTTTTTTCTTTTCTTTTCTTCTTTCTTCTTTTCCTCTTGAGGAATTTTTCCCCATACTAAGGGATAATTGCCAGATACTTAAGGGGGACAAAAGGCCTGGCTGCAGCAGGGAGGGGACTTAACTGCCCTGTTACCTGAGCAAAGGCTAGTTTTTTTTTCGCTCGGGCTCTTCGGCTTTCAGAAGACACAGAGGCGGCAGTCGGTTTTGGGGAGAGGTCGCCCTCACTGCAGGTTTCTGCCTTCTGCTACCTTCTTTTTTTTCTGCCGTGAGTGGGGATTTCTGCTGGCCGGAGCCGCCGCTGAGAGGGACCCTTTTCACCATCTGCTGGGGTGCCTCAGGGGGCCCGGGACCCCGAGCCC